>VYXF01010571.1:149822-160475 GCA_013397295.1 Polioptila caerulea
TTTTTTTTTTTTTTTTTTTAGGAAGGTTGAGCTCTTTCATAGCCTCTATCAAAGCAAGCAGTGCTTTTCTGTCTCTTATTAATGTAACCCAAAACTTCATAAAGAGAAATTCAACATTGCATACTTCTTGTTTTCTCAGTCAAGAAATACATGCACACTTTGAGTTGGGGAAAAATTTAAGCACAGAACTGCTGACTGTTTTCCAGTCAACGCAAGTATACAACAGGTAAAAGAGTGAGTAAATTTTCACATAAGCTGTTAATGTAAACCTGTCCCTTAATCTGCAAATTTTTAACCAGATATGGTCTGGTTTCTATTCAAGCTCCTGGTTCTGCAAATTGTGTTATAAATTCCAGAGAGGTTATATTGCCAACATTTTTCACTAGGTTTGCTTGGGCAAATAGATGGAGGTGCCACCATGTATAATCAAGGCAGGTATTAGTAACTCTTTGAAAAATGGTCATAGTGATTTTATTTTTCATTTCTGACTCAAAACTGAATGTGAGATTGATACTTTATTTTTCAAGAAATTTCATCTTCCCTCTTCAGCTTCTAGAAATTCTTTCCTATTTTAGAAAACTTTTATAATCAGGTAAAAAAATACCCAGTCATTTTGACTAACACAAGATTTTCTGGGGGATTTATTATCAGAGGTCTTGGCATCAGTCTGAAGAGATTACTGGTATTCATATAATTCTTCCTGAACACCTAGGCTGCTATATTTTCATTGCCTTTTACAAATCACAAGGGTATCGCCCCAGGCAAATAACAGCTTAGCATGTTTATCTGTCTGTGCTAATAGCATTTCATTTGAAGTCTTAAAGTCACAAGTGGCTTAAAAGGGCACTATTACACGACTTCACATTTTATTGCAAAATGACATGGTCCAGTTTCATTTGTTCTGCTTTGAAGTGTTCTTGTCCCTTGGCTGCCTGACTGCAGCCTTTTCCTATTCAAACTTGGAGCACGAGACCCTTGAACCAAGATATTGTCTTCTCTAGACAACACGGAGAACTTCACTCGTAAAAATATCATTTTCAAGTTTAGTTGTTTGCCTTCCACTCTGGTAATATTATCCACTGGTATTTGCTTTAGTGCTAGCTTGCCTGTCAAGGAAAAGATTATGTAAAATTACATTTTTGTAATTAACATACAGTACTTGTCCGCATTCACATGGAAGCTAGGACTGAAGATTATTTAAAAGCATTAAAATAGTGTTCTGTATCCTTGAAAAAACACAAAAAAAGTGTAAAGGTGAGAGTCTGGACTGAATATATTCTTCCTGACATTTGATAGACTTTATTTAATTTAAACTAAAAATGTTTTCATCTTTAAAATTCTGTACCTGAACTGTTTTGTAAGAAATACAAAATGCTTAATAGAGCACAATCAATGTATACCAATATGGGCAGGTACTGATGAAGTTTGCTGAATCAGCACTAAAGACAAATGTGTATTTTACTTTTTTTCTGTCAAAAGTCTTTTGAGACAGGATTAGAAGCACTAGAAAAAGACCCACTCTCATCTAAGGGGAAAAGCATGTCATATGGCTAGAGGCAAATAATAGAGAATGCTTTCTGATGCAAATCTAAAGTCTTTTTATGCAATTATAGCAACTGAAAACTTGGTTCACATAGTTCCTTACCGGCCACCTGTAAGTTACACCTAACTTCTGAGCATGCTGATTTGGAATGGAAGTGTTTCAGTATTGTGTGCTTCAGCCTAATCACACAGGAGGAAACCTCAGAACATTTGGAAAAAATCCTCACATTCTACTTGTGCTTATTGGAGCAAATTTTATAACACATATTTTACTTAGTACAAGAGTAAAAAAGGCAGAACTGGCACACTAAATTTAGTTTTAAAGTATTTTAATCACAGAATTAATTTTCACAGTGCTTTTAGCAGGAAGAATCCTTTGGTATTATGTACATGGTGTGAACAAATGCATATATATTCTAAGTACAAAACAAATGCCAACAGTTTGTTTCACAGCAAATATTTTCATCTGAAAATATGCCTGACTGAGGTTAACATGCTTACACCACGATTTTGCAATAGCAGGTATGAGATTTTCTGTAAATAAATCCATCAAAAAATAAAATGGGAAGGAATTGTTCTGCATCAAATGATTATACCTGTAGAGCTTGTAACAAGGAGATATCTTACTGTTCTTTAAGAAACATGAGGCAGTGAGATAAGAGGCAATGACAGGAATATTTTTTTATTTGAGTCTTCTCCTATAACCAGATTCTTATTTATTTTACTGAAATCAGAAAAGTGTTCCGATCTGCAAGAACCTGAGTGGGGGAGATGTATGTCAGAAGAAAAGATAATTGATGGTAAACGTCAAATATTAAATCTTGATCTGGTTATTACCCAGCATATTAGCTATGTAAGAAGCTTAACAATTACAGCTATGATTGACTAGGTGGGATCCAAAATTCTAAATATCAACTGCCAGAAGGGATAATTATAACACATTAGCACCTGCGTGCTTAGACAAGATTGACAACTCCAGTCTAACATCTGCTTAATATCACTTTCATACTTTTCATTTTTTTTTTCTTTTAGAAAGGAATAACAAAGATTTTCTTGAAGCATAACAATAATTCAGCATCCATGTTACACATTCAGTTGATTACAGTTGCTTGTTGTCTTTGGTCATGTTTTGCACTGACACATTTAAAATTAAACAAAGCCTTTTTGGGATTAGACAGCCACAGTTGTGGTATATTTTAGAAAAAATGTACCTGTCAGAATCATTTGAAGAAATCCCAACAAGTGGGCCGCTCTTCAATCAGCCGGGCTGGCCAATGCAATTTAACAACAAAATGAAACTGGGCTGGAAAAGAAAGGCCTTGCTTTCCCACAACAGGAGCAACAGAGAGAAGGGAATTTAGTATTCAGTACGAACAGCTCAGGGAAGCAAAGCCTTCCCCTCCCAGCACCGATCCTGGCTGTGCCCGGCCTGGGCCCCGGCTGAGAGCGGGAGGCTCGGGAGCTGTGCCCAGGCTGTGAACGGGAGGCACAGGGGCTGTGTCCAGGCTGTGCCCAGGCTGTGAACGGGAGGCACAGGGGCTGTGCCCAGGCTCAGAGCCGGAGGCACGGGGGCTGTGCTCAGGCTGTGCCCAGGCTCAGATGGGGAGGCACGGGGGCTGTGTCCAGGCTGTGCCCAGGCTGTGAAGGGACACAGGGGCTGTGTCCAGGCTGTGTCCAGGCTCAGAGCCGGAGACACGGGGGCTGTGCTCAGGCTGTGCCCAAGCTCAGAGCCGGAGGCACGGGGGCTGTGTCCAGGCTGTGCCCAGGCTCAGAGCCGGAGGCACGGGGGCTTGTGCCTCTGGGCCTGCCCAGGGCCCTGCCCGCCTTCGCGCCCTCGCAGCAGCTCCCCTCGGCCCCCGCCTCCCAGACCGGCCCAGAGCTGCACTGCAGGGGCCTCATGCCAAGCCCCAGGAAGTGCAGGGTGCTGGGACCCCCTTCAGGGTCGCTCTGGTTTTGGGGGACCCCTCCCAGTGAAACTTTCCAGCACCCTCTGCCCAAGGGCAGGTGTTGCTCTCCTGTGTTTGCTCCCCAGTGCATTTACCCGAGCAGTAACCCCGGCTGCCCCGGCTCTGCAGGGCACAAACTTTCCTGAGCTCCCGCTCAGAGGCTGGATGACGGCCTCAGAAAAGAGGGGGCGGTGATGGAGGTCCCATGACGGCCCAAGTGTGATTAAGCACTGACAGTGTCACCCCTCTGTCCTGCTGGGCAGTGACATTCCTCAGCTGGCAATCTAAAGACCCCTCCTGGCCCTGTGTGGTTTCTGTGCTGGGGAGCTCAGCAGCAGAGGCTGCTCTTGGACTCTTTGGGAATTTAATGGAGTTTTTAATTGAAGCAGGCGGAAATTTCTCGTGGAAAAATATATAACCACTACAATAGCTGGCTCTCCAAGTGTTCAAAGGAATACACTTAGTAAAAATTTATTGAAAATGGGCAAAAATCTCATTCCCTGTGGGCTTAGCTTGATGGTAGCAGAATACTGACTAATTTTATATTAAATCCTTCACTGTCTTGAGAGAGCTATGAAGCTTTAAGCCCATGTAACTCTCTGTCCATTTCTTCTGTACAATCCAAGGTTGTTTTAAGTTTGGAAAGGGTAGTTCAAACATACCCTGCTAAGACCTGATGCCATGGAAGACTAACTCACCCAGCAGTGCCATCAGAACTACATACAGAACAGAAGAGTCTTCTCAGGGTGCAGCTGCTGAGTATTTAGGCACGCTCTGTTGACAAAATAAATCCTTGTGCTGCTATAACCACCTCTAAACATGTTAGGTGAGCTTTCTCCCATACCAGTTCCTCCATTCTTTACTTTGGTCTGATGAGGTGTTTTATTTCAGTTAACACAGCTTTCATACCATGCCCCAGCCATGGATGTCACTGTGTGAGCAGATTGAAGAAGCAGGAGGGGAAGGCTCTGCTTGAGACCAAGCACATATTTGGCAACTTAGAGTCATGCAAGAATTACCTACTGCCTTTATTTGTGAAATACTGCCTTTATTTGTGAAAGCAGTGCAAAAACCCTATTCTTAATGGGCCTCTAATGCATCTGAACATAAATCCAAGTCTTGCTGGACGTGATGGTGCTAATAGTAAATTTTTTCTGTTTTCACCATGATGACAGTCAAACCCTTGAACAGGCTGCCTAGGGAGGCTATGCAGTCTCCATTATGGGTCATTTTCAAGATCCAGCAAGACAAATTCCCAAGCAACTTTGATATAAGCACATAGGTGACTCCTCTTTAAGAGGGTGGACTAGAGGCCTCCTGAGGTTTCCTCTAAAATGTATTTTGCCATTTTTCCAATTTCTGAAAACAGTAATAAAAAATTATGGTAACATCTATTTGCTAGAGAGGCTTAGAAAGATGTCATATGAATGTTTGTCTAACTCAACCTGATTATATTACCTATTTTTAAACTCCAAACTATTATGCATCTCTCAGAATATTTTTAAGCTGTTAACATCAATGTCTTACTCTGTTGAGGGAACTGAAGTATTTTACATCACATTTTGATACCCCTGCTGTATTATTGCTTTGTTAAGGTTCACATTAATGGCAGTTTTCTACCAAAGATGATGCAGAACTGAATTTTACACTCACAACAGCAACAGCAATATCCTGATTTTTGGAAATCTTTCAATATGCTGGGTGTTGTTCTTTTTTATTTTTGGAGCATTAAGGAATACGTGAGAAGAATATGACCAAAAAAGGTTATTTTGCATGTATTATCTTTGCTAGTTATAATGAATTTCATTTGCATTTAATTTGAAGAAGTGGTTATTAAAGTTTAAGTGGCAAATGTAACAATTTAAAATTGTTTTTTAACTCCTAAGTAAATACCACCGCTGATGAAAATGCCCAACAGAATTGGACAGGTTAGTATTAAAATAGTTTTCATTTTTTGTGACAGGACAAAAGAGACTGCATAAGTCACATAAATCCTTTTGCATGTGGCATATTTAGGAGAGATAATTTATGGTTCATTTGAAGGGACACAATCCAAAAGAGTGCCCTAAAATTTATACTGAGATATTTGTTTGGTGCTGCATGGAAGTGAAATTGTTCTGTACAGAATTATTGCTCCTCACCTTCAAATCCTGATACAGCATTTCTCTCTGTCGATGAAATATGTTGAGTTAATAATGTACACAAATAAACTACGTCAGTCAAGATGGTCAGTCCTGAAAGGGAGGCAATTCCAGTAATTTGTCATTTCTACATGTTCAAAGCCATTGTTTTAGAAGGGAGAAAGGGAGGAAGGCTCCTTTCACTACCTTTGCCGGCCACTGTCCATTCTTCCTTTCAGAAGAGGCTAAGATGACAACTTTTCAATATAGAAGCTGCCATTCTTTTGCAGTCTAACACTGTTTTACATTTTGTCATGTTCCTTCCATTAATAGACATTTCAAATGAGGTCATGGTATCTAAAATAGACTACTCTCTAATACCTTACCATCATTAAGCAGATAAAATTATATATATGTTCCACAGTGATAGCAGTTACATAAATTCATGGTTTTTCAGGTTCGGAATTGCAAATATGAGTGCCTTGCTCATACTCTTGAAGTTACCAGCTGTTTTGATGCCTGAATCATTACATGATCAAAACTTTGCAGGTATGTTAAAAGTAGGCTATAAAAATGAGGGCGATTTTTATTATTCATCTGAAGTTGATGTCTTATCCTGTGTTGATCTGTTAGGTGCTCTGGATTCATAAAATTTAGCAGCAGTTAACTTTGTGAGAAAATTTTAGACACTGTTAATGGAGATTTTTAATATTACTGGTTGTCCCCTTCTTACAGCATTCTGAATAAGGCCCAGGTCCATTGCTGCTCTGAGATGATAAAGAATTTCAGTTCATTTTAAGTTCATTTATAACTCCATAACATGTATAAAAGCTAAATCAGCATTTCCCCTCTGTGTAAATGTTCTTATTTGATGGCCATGTGAGATGCTAACAGAGTGCAGCCAACATAGAAAAAGGAATGTGTTTTCTTATTCATCAAATATAACTCAAAATATATCTGGTAGAAGAACAGTTTTCTCATTATATACTCAGGTAATTTCCCAGATTCTCTATCAATCACCACTGGATCTAAATTTTTTTAGATTTTGTTTCACATACAAATATTATCACTTTACCCTGTATTCCTGTCTAGATCATTATTTTACCTTACACAGCCTTAACACATTTCTTTTTGAAACTGAACTATTGCATTTTGTTATTTGTCCTTTTTCTACATCAGAGCCCATTACCTAATTTTTTTTCAATTTTGTGGTTTCTTTCATTACCCCTTTTGAAAAAAACATCGTTGTAAATTTCACCAACTACAAAATCCACCATATTTTTGGTTCTTTATTCATCATCTCCTGACTTCTGCAAAGAATTCTGGTAGATTGAAGATGCATGATTTGTCTTTTCCATCAGCCGTCCTGGTTTGTCCCTGACACGTTTGAGCATTTGATGGACAACATTTTTCTCAGACAACATAAATAAAGAGAATTCTCATCTAAATGGCAAGATGCTATGTAATGATAAAGGCAATCAGATCTCCTTCAGGCTGTTAGATGATAACAGATAGAGCAGTAGTGTTTGCAAGCTTCCCCACCAATAGGTAGAGCAAATAATTCCCGATGAATAATGCATCCAATGAGTTGAGCTTCTCTGTCTGATTGTGGCGCATGCATGAGCAGACCATGATTTTGTCTAATCTGTTCATTATTCAAAGTATTTGATTAGTTTGGGGTGAGCTTTTTAAACTCTATGCACCATTTTCTATGAGTGTACACAACTTGATTTACTTTAGTTATTTGTGATTGATCAGGCATGTAATGAAGGCGATACATTCTTTTGTAGAACATATTTGTGTGACACATTTGCCAGTACTTTGTAAAAGTAATTTTCAGAAAAGAGGACTGTAACTATGAAATTTACTTTTGATTACTTTTTTTCCTGGCCAGTATAACTCAGCTTTATGAAAATTTACAAAAGGGATGCAACTAGAACCCTGCTGAGATTATTAAAAATCTTACCTACTGTGAGACATTTTAATTACCAAGAGGGCCTATGTAACAGATAAAGGAAAGGGACTTCACCTTGAAGCCAGCTAAATCATAACTTTTTATTTTGACTAACTGGGGTATGTGTTGATGTATGCAACTACTGAAGCCTGTGAAGGACAACACCATTCAGACACATCATCAGTGAACCATTGTGTAATAAATGCTTTCATTTATTCATCACCTCTAATCTATGTCAACTCTTTATTATTTGATACTTGTCCTCTACTTCCATTTAGCATTGAATGCTTTTTTACTCAGAAATACATCTTGTTTTAGCAATTAGTTCATTAATTCCTTCACTTAAGGAAGGAATTTTTCACTCTTCCATTTCATTATTGCCCTCAAATGTTGTTGGGTTTGTCAGGGCTGCTTGACTAAATTTGTCTGTGAAAAGGGTGTATGACATTAAAAATACTGTACTATTTATGTCTGGAACAAATGACACTGTGATACTCACAGTCTCTTCTGTTTCAACATACAATGTATTAAAACCCTTTTAGAAATGTTGAAGTGCCATTGCCAGTGCATCAAACTTCACAAAAGTCTGTGATGTCAAGGTTTGCTGGATACAGTTCTCCTGTTAAGGAGCAGCTATTCCATTTGTTTAAGTAGTTAGATATTTTTTAAGTGCCAACTGGTACATGTTTTAACATCAGATTGGTCCAATTAATGTGTTTTTTTCACCACAAAATATAATTGTGAGCGAGATTATACAAGATTTTTACGCTTCTGTTGGGTCTTTTTAAACTTGCAGTCAAGAACATCTCAGAAAAATGTACAAGATTTAAATTTTGGTTTAGGGCACCTACATTTAAGAACCTGAGTTTGTACTTACTCCATGTGATTATGTTAGACTTGAAGTCACCATTTTATCCCCAGAAATTGCTGACCCAACACTCCCATGCCACCCCCAGGAAAGCACTGGTCTTGTAGGAAGACTAGAATCCTTCCTCGGGCTGCACCAGGAATTTTGACTTCTCACCCCTGTACTTGGGACAGCCCTGACCTCTGACAGCTTCAGGCCACTGCAGGAGTTTGCCTCCCAAGAGGGAAGCAGGTGACAGCAACTCAAGCTGGCAGTGCTTTTGGCTGAGCAGACGCATCTATTAGTTGTTGCTTCCCAGACAAGCAAACTTCTCCTCTCTCTTGGGATACAGCATTGCCCCACATCATGATAGACTGATAGAAGCCAGTAAGTTTCCCTACTGCCTTTTCTCTCTTTGTATTTCCAGATAGTGGAAGACTTAGCATAGAATTGTATTGGATAATATTATGGAACAATTTAAATTTCGTTTTAATCTGTTACTGTCTGCATTACTTCCTGCTAATTACAGACTTTCAAGTATTGGGTAGAAATTTGGAATAGATTATATTGATGGAAAAATTAAGTTAAATGCCATTTCTAATGTTCAGACTGTAGGAGAGCTGTTTAATCTCTTAGACCTGCTTAAATCACTCTATGAGTGAAGGCAATTGTATCATCAATGTACAATATGGAATACAGAGGGCAACCATTTGCACTTTTCAGGCAGCAACTTTTCAGGTGGCAACTATTGATCTCTTTTGCCTTTTTAGACTAAACAGACAAATAGCTCAAAATCAAGATCTATGTACTCAAGTATATGTATTGAAGCAGAATGGGAGTAGAAGTACCTGTGACTCACCAAAAGACTTATGTACAGGTCCCCAATGCACTGTGTTGGAGAGACAGTATAAGTTACATATGTCACATAAGTTACAGCTTTATAGTTATTATTTACTGTTTCAATACCATAAAAAGTGAGGATCAGGGAAAGTCACTTTAATGGAGCTTTGATAACGATCCACCCCTACTTGTCATGTGATCTGCACAGATGGAATAAGCTCCAGAAGCCCTGAGGTCTTACAGCAAGCAAGCTGTGAATAAAACCAGTGGAAGAGTTGTTGATACTGGCAGTCTCCTTCTAGTAGTTTTTTGGCAATATGAATGACAAAGAAAATAATTTTTTTTCCCAGTAGTTGTTTCCTGAAACTTTTACCTGAATACAAGGGAGATCAGTCTGAAGCAACAATTGTGGTTGGGATTTCTTGGTTTGTTTGTTTTGTAATCTTTATTATCCCCCATACATTTTTTTTTTTAAACTTGGTAACATCACGTATATCCACAGTTAAGTACAGACCACCAGAGTGTTCAAGATTTTATATGAGAATAAAACCGTGAGAGAATCATTGTGGGTTTAAATCTTCACCACTGCTTCATGGTTATAATTTAAAATACATGTAACAAAGACAGACCCTATTTAAAGTTCACAGGACAGAAAAGAACAAGGATGGTGATCTTTCTATGCTACTACTCCCAGTATTGGACTTTACTTCTATGACTTTATTGTGCAAAATATCATTTATCTGCTGCTCTTTTTTGCTTAAAAGGTGTTTTCTACCAAGTCCCACCCTCATCAGCAATGTGCCTTAAATCTGTCTTTTCTCTGGAGATATCCTCCTACACTGCCAAGCTTCTCCAAAACCAATTGCACTTGTCTCCATTTGAGGAAATATTTGAATTCATCCCAAACTATTTGGCACATCACTTTTAAGATGAGATTGCTGAATACTGAACCTTTACTTCATTTTAAAGTTTTGTGGTTCATGCAAAGTTTGATCTCTTTTTCAACACTGATGTAGTTTTAGAAAACTGTTTAGTTTTCTGCCTCTGTCTTTTTTGACATTGTTCTGTAAGTGCTGTCTTGTTAAGAATAATGTTTCTTCTGTCATGGGTATTCCACTATCGTTTCTCCGTCTCCAAATATGTTTTTTCCACATCCACATGTCAATCAATAGCTTGCCTTAAACTAGCAAATGATAGTCAGTGTAATTCAAATTAAAGATAAAGGTTTTTTATGCTGAAACTTAACCACTGATGGCAGAATAGACAGTGTCCATCATTTCACAGGATCAAACACAACTCCAGCACTGAATCTCCACTACTGCTCAAGTAGTTCACATGAAACAGATGTGTTGTATTCCTACAGCAGTGCCCCACAAAAACGACTGCCCATTTCTGACACGTGCT
>VYXF01010571.1:160871-263033 GCA_013397295.1 Polioptila caerulea
TTTTAATCTGTTACTGTCTGCATTACTTCCTGCTAATTACAGACTTTCAAGTATTGGGTAGAAATTTGGAATAGATTATATTGATGGAAAAATTAAGTTAAATGCCATTTCTAATGTTCAGACTGTAGGAGAGCTGTTTAATCTCTTAGACCTGCTTAAATCACTCTATGAGTGAAGGCAATTGTATCATCAATGTACAATATGGAATACAGAGGGCAACCATTTGCACTTTTCAGGCAGCAACTTTTCAGGTGGCAACTATTGATCTCTTTTGCCTTTTTAGACTAAACAGACAAATAGCTCAAAATCAAGATCTATGTACTCAAGTATATGTATTGAAGCAGAATGGGAGTAGAAGTACCTGTGACTCACCAAAAGACTTATGTACAGGTCCCCAATGCACTGTGTTGGAGAGACAGTATAAGTTACATATGTCACATAAGTTACAGCTTTATAGTTATTATTTACTGTTTCAATACCATAAAAAGTGAGGATCAGGGAAAGTCACTTTAATGGAGCTTTGATAACGATCCACCCCTACTTGTCATGTGATCTGCACAGATGGAATAAGCTCCAGAAGCCCTGAGGTCTTACAGCAAGCAAG
The DNA here is from genome assembly GCA_013397295.1 of Polioptila caerulea. Taxonomy (NCBI): domain Eukaryota; kingdom Metazoa; phylum Chordata; class Aves; order Passeriformes; family Certhiidae; genus Polioptila; species Polioptila caerulea. The sequence continues at coordinate 161,476 of VYXF01010571.1, forward strand.
CTGTGAATAAAACCAGTGGAAGAGTTGTTGATACTGGCAGTCTCCTTCTAGTAGTTTTTTGGCAATATGAATGACAAAGAAAATAATTTTTTTTCCCAGTAGTTGTTTCCTGAAACTTTTACCTGAATACAAGGGAGATCAGTCTGAAGCAACAATTGTGGTTGGGATTTCATGGTTTGTTTGTTTTGTAATCTTTATTATCCCCCATACGTTTTTTTTTAAACTTGGTAACATCACGTATATCCACAGTTAAGTACAGATCACCAGAGTGTCCAAGATTTTATATGAGAATAAAACCCTGAGAGAATCATTGTGGGTTTAAATCTTCACCACTGCTTCATGGTTATAATTTAAAATACATGTAACAAAGACAGACCCTATTTAAAGTTCACAGGACAGAAAAGAACAAGGATGGTGATCTTTCTATGCTACTACTCCCAGTATTGGACTTTACTTCTATGACTTTATTGTGCAAAATATCATTTATCTGCTGCTCTTTTTTGCTTAAAAGGTGTTTTCTACCAAGTCCCACCCTCATCAGCAATGTGCCTTAAATCTGTCTTTTCTCTGGAGATATCCTCCTACACTGCCAAGCTTCTCCAAAACCAATTGCACTTGTCTCCATTTGAGGAAATATTTGAATTCATCCCAAACTATTTGGCACATCACTTTTAAGATGAGATTGCTGAATACTGAACCTTTACTTCATTTTAAAGTTTTGTGGTTCATGCAAAGTTTGATCTCTTTTTCAACACTGATGTAGTTTTAGAAAACTGTTTAGTTTTCTGCCTCTGTCTTTTTTGACATTGTTCTGTAAGTGCTGTCTTGTTAAGAATAATGTTTCTTCTGTCATGGGTATTCCACTATCGTTTCTCCGTCTCCAAATATGTTTTTTCCACATCCACATGTCAATCAATAGCTTGCCTTAAACTAGCAAATGATAGTCAGTGTAATTCAAATTAAAGATAAAGGTTTTTTATGCTGAAACTTAACCACTGATGGCAGAATAGACAGTGTCCATCATTTCACAGGATCAAACACAACTCCAGCACTGAATCTCCACTACTGCTCAAGTAGTTCACATGAAACAGATGTGTTGTATTCCTACAGCAGTGCCCCACAAAAACGACTGCCCATTTCTGACACGTGCTCTAATGCTTTGCACAGGTAAACCAACTAACATGGCAGCAATAATATCTGCTCATAGTGACTGTATTAAGGCCAAATATTACCATATCATGCCTAAGTGCAAAGCAAAGAACTGAAATAAAGTCCACTGAAGGGGGTAAAATGATGACTGCTGATTCTACAGAATCACAGGATGTCTGAGGTTGGAAGGGACCGCTGGAGGACATCTAGTCCAACCCCCCTGCTCAAGCAATGAAAGTTACTTAGGATTTCCCTTAAGGAAAGTATTTTGAGACTCGGTTTAATTGCTTGCCCAGCTGATCTGACCCCGGTACAAGCCTCGGTANCCACTGAATCTCTCACTATTGCATGAAACAGATGTGTTGTATTTCTACAACAGTGCCCCACAAAAACGACTGCCCATTTCTGACACGTGCTCTAATGCTTTGCACAGGTAAACCAACTAACATGGCAGCAATAATATCTGCTCATAGTGACTGTATTAAGGCCAAATATTACCATATCATGCCTAAGTGCAAAGCAAAGAACTGAAATAAAGTCCACTGAAAGGGGTAAAATGATGACTGCTGATTCTACAGAATCACAGGATGTCTGAGGCTGGAAGGGACCTCTGGAGGACATCTAGTCCAACCCCCCTGCTCAAGCAAGGAAAGTTACTTAGGATTTCCCTTAAGGAAAGTATTTTGAGACTCGGTTTAATTGCTTGCCCAGCTGATCTGACCCCGGTACAAGCCTCGGTAGGGCTCTGTCTGCTCTGCAGGTTCAGCTGTCCCGGCGGGCCCCAGCGTGGCACCGTGGCAGGTTATTGTGATGGTGGAGATGAAGGAAATGGGGGGTCTCTGGCCGAGGTAGCAGCACTGATTTATTGAAGGCCCCCTAAGAGACCTTCTCACCTCAAAACTTCTACCCCAGGCAGAGCAGAGAATAGCTTTGTGCAGCACCTTTTAAGGGAGGGTGGGTGACAGGGGAAGGGACCAGGGGTTGACCAATTAGGGCAACTCAGGGTGGGGGGAGCGGGTGACCTGGCTGTTGAATGATACTTTCCAGAGCCAATCTCCCCGGGATGGAGGGGCATTCCCCGGGTCAGGACCTATCACCTGGCACCCTCCAGAGAACTTTCCATGGCCTGGGAAGGGCTCCAAAGTGACAGTCCTGCCCTCAGAGGAGGGGAAAAGAGGGCACAACCAAATACAAAATTTGTGGGGTACATGGAATAAACCATTAATACATCATTTGATTATAAGGCACATCACTACAGGAAGGTTACTCAGGATTGTGCCCAGATGGTTTTTGAACATCTCCAGTGAGGAAAACTTCATAACCTCTCTGGGCAACCTGTTCCAGTGCTTGGTTGCCCTCAGGGTAAAGAGGTTCTTTCTCATGTTCAGATGGAACTTCCCACGCATCCATTTCTTCCCACTGCCTCTTGTCCTATTCATTGGCACCCCTGAGAAAAGCCTGGCTCTGTCCTTTTGACATCCTCCCTTCAGATACTCATCCCCTCTCAGTCTTGCTTTATCTAGCTTTGGATGCAGATTAAAGTGTAGTAAATGTCTGCCACAGTCTGTGGTCTGTGACCACACTGTTGCAGATTTTCAGCATCTGTAATATGTTAGTAACTTTTGTAATCGTCTATTATACATTTTCAAGTGTGGATCTATGAGTGTATATCTATAAAAAAGGTATATGTATTTATGTATATGTATACATATACTGTTGTCATTATCTTTTATTTGGTTTTATTATGTTTTCCATTCTGTGTCCTGTTTGTCATCTCATTTATACAAAGCTTATTTCCTCTTTTATATGTGGAATTCTTCCCATTTCTCACACACATCTTCAGTCTTTCCTCAGGACCCATATGTACCACAATGTCATTTTGTTATGAGATAAATAATCATAGAATGATTGCTGCTTCTGTAATATATATTTTGATAAAAGTGATTGTACACAAAAACTGTACTAAATCAGTTTTACTCCTCAGCCTTTGTATTACCTGTATTTTTAGACATTAAATTCTTATGACCATCATATTTTCCAAAATGCTTTTACTGTACTCAACATGCTGAGGCCTTGATCCTAAGAGGAAGTTCTTGATGGTTTTGTATTGCAAAAATCTTGTGCACTGATTTAAATACCAATATACTCACAATACTATTTAGAAACATTTTTCCACCATGGAACAAACCATCTTGACATGCTCAAAAGCCCTGGAAACTCTTGTTTTTAATTTAATGCTTGCAGCAATCTAAAACTAAACTAAATTTAAATTCAGGCATCAATTTCAAATGTTTGAGCACCTCTCCTCTTTGACCTGTTCAAATAAATGTTCTGTTGATGGAAGCCCAAAGAGAAAATAATATGTTTAAAAGCTTCAAAACATATTTTCTGCTAGAACATAGGTCTGAAATGTTAGTCCAAAGTAGACTTGTGACATAGTATATGAATCTCAAGAGGCAGCAAAAGTGCTGAAGAAAAGCAGATGACATAACTTCAAGTGTCACCAGAGTATAATCAAGAAAAATTCAAAATGCAGTTACTTGGTTTTTGATCTCTAATACACAAGAATAAGTAATAATAATAATGTATTATAAAAAGCAATAGCTTTGATGGTCAACACTTTCATTTTCCTGGCATTCTGGTATTTATTGTATGATCACAGCTGCTTTCACTCATCGGCCCCAGACTACTTCTTTATGCTCCCAGCTTTCAAACCACAAAGTGAATGCTCCTCATTCCCTTCAGATGAAATAGGGCACCTAAATTTTCATGACAGGTGGACTGGTGATTGGTGTTTTACCACAACAGCAAAACACCAGATTTTTGTTTTTACATCCCTACTTGCCAAAGTGAAAGGTACTTCCCCGAGGGAAGCGTTTCAGTGCATGTGAGGAGAGGAAAGGCTTGACAGGGGAGTTCCCTGCAGGCAAACCTCTGCCTGCAGCAGGAGCATCACATGGGATGAAGTGTATGCAATCATCCTCATACGTTCAGGCTCCTGAACCTAAACTCTCTCATGGGGTCTTCTTTCTCTCTCAAAAGCACAGCAAGAATCTCCCTCTATAAACATGACTGCTCATGTGTGTCTGTAGAGACTGGGATCCAGACTTTAAAATTTTCATATAAAGCATTTACAGAGTTAAGGCATGTGTTAAGATACACTTTGATCAGTTATCTTCACTGGTTGCTATGAAGTCTATATAAGTTATAGCCTTCCTGACCATCAGAGAGGCAGCACTTTCTGCCTCTTGATGTTGCAATGCTTAGAAAATAAAAATAATAAAAACACATAACACATAAACACATAAAGTACAAATATATTACAAAACCATACCAAATGCTGCTACCTATTTTGAAGACTGCAAAAAGGCTGGAAAATTCAGAAGCTGTTAAAAGATAGAGGAAGTAAAGTATTTCCACTTGAAAATTGATAAATCAGCACTTTTCTTATTCTTCCTTGTAAAAGTTAATTAGTTGACTTGAAGGCTCAATTCAACAGTATCTTCTAAAGAAACAGCCTTTGGGAGTATAAAATCAAACAGTTTGAATTTATTTTGGCAATAATGTTGGTTTTTTGGTTTTCCCCTTCACTTGTTGCTGTAACCTATAATTTGAAGAGATTTTCAATCTCCATGTAGCTCATAAAAAAAGTATCTTGAAAAAAATGACAAACTGTTGCACCCTAAGTTACAAGGCTTTTAAAAAATCAGTCACAAGATAAAAACACGGTGGAATTTAAGTTTTTAGTAGCAAAGTTATAGAAGGGACTTTCTCCCGCAGATTTTGGTAGGAGCATATTCTTGCATGGTCTCATGATTCTGGTCTGTATACATTAAAATATTATCCCTTTCCATTTTCAGCATTTTACTGAATTGATTAGGAAGCTAATTTTGAGCATCCTGTGCTTATGGTGCATATTATTGTATTGTAATACTGTAATTATATTATAATGGTGTAAATATAGAATCATCTGAAAATAAGTGACAAATCTATGAAAACTAGTCATAGCCTGGAACATTAGAAACTCATGTAATGATACAGGCACTAGCAGAAAATATGGTATCAATAAAATCAGCAAACAGAAATGGAGCCAGTTCATATTTTGATTTCCAGAAAGCAGAGTTTAGAATTCTCATCTATTGCTGCTGTAAAGAGAGTTGGAGCTCAGGCAATTTAAAACCTAAGTAGGAATTTATTAACAACAAAAACACATTTGCCACCTGTTAGGCTGGGGTTGTGTTGATATCAAGCATATGTTCCTTCCTAGCCTGTGAAAAAGGAGCAGCTGTTCCAATATGTCCAGGCTGTAAGCTGAAAGGATGACAAAAAGCAGTGAAGAAACACCACTCCAGTAATCCTGAGGCTTTCAAACTAAAAACAGAAAAAATGAAGCTGGCACTAGATGAAAGGTGAGACAGAATGCACACATGCCCTCAGCTTACAGAAGTGCAGATACAGACACGTGCATGTGCTCATACACAGACATCCTCTGATGGGCTCAGGGATAAACCTATAAAGAGAGTTCGGGAGTTCTTGGATCTGCAAGACCTCTCAGATCTACTCTATTGAGCTGGGTTGTTCAGGCCTCTACCAGGAGACTGTTTGATAGCTCAGGAGAGACACGAATGAGCTACCTGAGGTCAGCACAGAGCCAGTATGAAAACACTGCAGATGAGGTGAACCTCTCATTTTACCGAGTGTTGCTCAATGTGACACACAACCAAACCTTTCCATTCCCTGGGAACTCACAGTCCACCCCTGCTAAAGGCAGGCTTGCAGACTCATTTCCGTGCAGGTTCATTTTTTTTGCCTTTTAAACCTGGCTGGCAGAGTCACTGTGATAAAATGTTTATATCATTATTAGATGAGTTTGAAAATTGATGAGATTAGAAGTTATTTTCATGAATTTGAATCTTCTCATGAAGATTTTTTCTAAGCATGGCTACATAGGACAGTTATCATCACTCAAGCTTCATTTGTGACCTTTATTAACAAAGGAATGAAAATTAACTAGAAGGGACTACAAGGGAAAAGGGCTGCTGTCTAAGCCATCACCTGAGCAGAAGAGAATTTTAGCTCTGATCAATCCTCCTTGTTCTTTCTCTCCTAGGTGAAATGGAATTGACTCTGAATAATATACATTATTTCTAGAGACTGGAAGCACTATTAATCCTGCTTTTAAAGAATGTGGATATTTTAAATCCTTCTGAGGCCCCTTCTTGAACAGTGATGAACTTCCTCTTCCTCATGATGAGAGTTTATAAGTGCAAGGTTAGGGCATGTGGGAGGTGATAATTTGCATCTTGTCATAAGAGAAGAGAGCACTAACCCTCCACCTTCCCTGTGTGTAGGTTTTCTAGCTGGACAGCTGTGAAGTAAAAAGAGGAAAGTGGCCATGTTTTAGAAGAAAGAAGTGGGTGTAACTACACTCAGTAGGGAGTGTGGACATGTAAATGCATCTCAAAAGATTTTGTTCCTGGGCTCCAGCTGCAGGAAAGCATGGTCACGCTATGCAGTTTTGTGTAACTCAAGTACATTTGGCACAATTAAAGGGAAATTTTAAGTTTTAAAGATGATGTCAGCAAATTTAGGTGCTTCCAAAGCCAAGAGTCAGCTAGTCTGTGACTTCAGGATCATGATTCTTATGACAGACATTGATTGTTATGCCTAACATTTAAATTCTGGCCCCAGTACTTAAGCAACTCTTGAAACCCACATTTATGATATCAAAACTTAGGCAACTTAGAAACTTTCCTGAGTTACATGCAGTCATATATGTTGGCTCCATATTTATTTAATGGTGAGAGAAAGGAATATTTAGAGAATGAGATAGTCCACCTAGAATTCAGTCCTTCAAAAAATACTAGCTAACCAAAGTTAGAAAGGAAACAAATGTCAGCTGGGTAACAAATTCTGGGGAATTATTCGTATTGCTTCAGCTGTCAACTTGGACAACATATTCCATTTAATAACTACTCTCCACTCTATATTTTTTTCAGTTTCATTTTGATTTTTTCCAACCATGTTTTTTACTCATCTGTTAGTAGATCAATTAGTAGTACAATTTCTTCTGTTTCCCCTGAAATTTTCCAGACCACATATTCCTTGGTAAGATCCATTTTGTTTCACCTCTGTGAAGACTGCAGGCAATTTTGTTTTGTTCTCTGACCTTTATGAATAATTAAGTTTGCTGTCTACCTGATTCTATTGTCCATTCCCCTTTGCCTCTGCAGTTTTTATAAGGCATAGAGAGCTCCTTACAGTACTACAAATGCAGCTTCATTCATAAATCCCTCATGCAAGAGCTGGAATAACTTCATCTATGATGTTATTGTTACCTCTTTGAACCAATATAATAACATTTTATATTACTCTAAACCACTGTCCTGAAGCTTTTTGAGCTCAGTCTGTCTCCAGATCCTGCTTCTACTCACTATGTTGTACCACGTGATTACATAGAGCATAAGCACTTTCTCTTAATTTGTGTCCCTAATCTCCTTATTTCACACTTTACATTTAATTGCATAAGGTATTTATCTTCCTTTGGGCACAGTCTGTTAAGAGTCATCTTGACTTTTTTTCCTTCCTTTTTTTTATTGATTCCTCCTTCCTAGTATGTATCAACAAATTTCATTCCCCTGGTGTACATCTCTCCTCCTGGTTAAAGCAAATTCTGGTACAGAACTAAATGGTGTGTAAGAGCAGGCTCCCTTTGGAACAAATTGCTACTCTCCCTTATGGACCTTTCCCCTTTGGTTTCATAACCATTCTTTAAGCACATATGTGTCTGTATTTGTGACACATTTCATTATCTTCTAGCATAAATTTCAGTCACATGTTAACTCTGAAACTCTACTCAAGTTGTTGTAACTCTTCTGGTTCCCTTTCTTGATTGATCTGTACGTTATTGCTGCTTATCTTCAACATCACCTGTGGAAACTTTGGCTGCATTCTTCTCCAGCATCATTACAATTAGAGAAGATCAGCTTGGTGGAGACACTGCAGGAATACAGAAAATAAATCTGATTTGAAATGAGAAACACACCAATGTGTCTGAATGATATGAATGTTTATGACATAGAAACTACTGTTATTACATTCTATATAAAGATTTTAAATTAAACTAATTTAATTTAACTAATTAAACTAAAAACAATTTATAAACATATAAATGTTTTATCAGCAGACTGGAATGCCAGTATTGCTCATGACTGGTTCTGGCTAATTAATACTAATTTACCGACTTAGTAAAAGTCCTGCAGGTTTTCCTTTATGTACCTTCAACTTCCTTATGCATTTTAAATATTTTCTCATTTGATCTCATTCAGAGATTTAGTTTTACAGGCCATTTGTAACTAGGTTCTCTTTTTATACCATTACAGAGGCATCATCTGCAGCCGCTCAATAATTTGTCTTTATGCATTCAAAAATGCTTTTCTCATCATTTATCTTTACATGTGCAAAGAAGCTATTTTGTCTTCTTCCCACTCCTTATAAATAAATAAATTTATTAATAAATAAAATGCTAAAAGATCATTCTCTTATTCTGGTGTTACATTAAAGTCTAAAAATTCTCTGAAATTGACAGCATGGAATTAACCATTATGTGAATTTTCTTGGGGGTGAATAGGGAAAACTCCATGAAAGGAGCTATTTTCTTGTAATAATTAACAATCATTTAACAATCTCATGGGTTTGGGCTCTCAGCTGATATAGATTGCTCTGCTGGTTTAAACCAGCTGAGAGTCTGACACGTCAACACTTTCCTCTATTGCTTATTATTTTATACTGAATCAAAATTGCATTTTACATTTGTGCAGTCAGAGGGAATTGAAGGGATAGGAAAGAAGCAAATATTTAATGTTTATAGCTTCTCTTCTGTGTCTCCATGACCCTTTTCTTTCCATGCCTGCTTTATATAGTTACCACCAACAGATACCTTATATTTTTTATGTACCTGCCAAGGCCCTCATTATTACTCTAATTCTTCCTTTGAAGTCAGTAGAAATTTAAATACTGACTTTAGATTGAGTGGATTTAGGACAAACTACCTTAGGGAGTAGCTACTCATATCAACACATAAATTAATAAATAGGAAGTGATTAGGTTATACACTTAGCTTTAATGCAGGGTAACCTTGAAAGTAGGTGTCTCCTATAATAAAGATCCCAGGCAATGGGGAGATCTTCTATATAAACAAGCTCCCCCCCCCCCCAACCATTTTTTATTTAGTCATTTTTTATTTTAGTCATTTTCATTTTATTTAGTCATTTTTTCATGTAATAATCCAAAGGATTCTACTTTTCTTTTCCATGGGTCCTATGTCAGCACTTAAAAATCCACGAGATCCTGAAAGTAGGATTAGAGGTCAGTTTAATATCTGCCTATTAGAGGCTATCTTGTTCTTAAAAATTTAAAGTATTGCTATCACAGATATCAGCAGATCTCCTTCAGTTATGGAAATGCTCTTTTTAAGTGCTGATATGATAGGATTAAAATTTAAGCACTCATGTAGTAAGAGATTAAGACAAGGTATTCAATGATTTACCCTCCTTTTCCCGTCCAATTGCAATGGACTAAGCCTGCAAGTTCACACTGTGCAGATGAATGTCAACACTGCCAGCTTTCCAGTATTCAGGGAAATTATAGTACACACATATTGAAAACCTCAATGTCTTTTTGAAAGCCTTTTCTAAAGCATAATTTCTCATAAAGTAATTTGTAATTTAGAATTGTACAGACTAAGTTCCTATGAATGCCCTCTGGTTTTGTGCTTATAGTAATATATTGAAAGGAGCAAACAAACTCTTTTCAAGGTATCAGTTGAGCTCTGTCTATCCCCTCTGACTTCCCTGTTAACTCGGAGGATTTTCATAGCTCAATAATTCCTGAACATTTGTCACATGGGCCACTCTGGCCCTGAAATTAAACATGCTCAGGAGCAGCAGGACCTGTGTGAGGGAATCAGGGGAAGCTGTGTAGCTGCTACCATCCACACAACTGGGCAGGCTGCATGTGGCATAGCTTTTGGAGATCTAGGAGGAGAGAGATGATTGATTCTGGGAGGTCTTCCACCTGCCTCAGCAGTGTATGCCGTAAGAGACGCTCCAACCTTTCCACCCAGCTGATGGCAGATGGGTTTTCCCTGTAAATGTAAATTTCTCCGAGTTAGCTCACATCTGAGACTGCAGTGGTTTCTCTGAACACTGAAAAAGTCTGAGAGAAACCAATTCAGAACTGACAGCTGCCCCTTCTGTAAACATAGCCAATAAAGGAAAACATACTAGCTAATGTAAATCCTCCGGTCTGTGCATGAGTAAGGCCACTGCAGCTTGGAGCCTTCTCCTTTATAATAGCTTGTGAAAAGATCATTGCTTTTAGCAATTTCTTCTGAAGAAAAAAAAGAAAGATGTTTTTTCCTCTTGAAATTTTCTATAATTAATCTTTATTTCATAATTATATTGCTGGCTCAAATTTTACAGGCTTAGATTGTAAATAACAACTGTGAAAAATAATTCAGGACTGAAATGAATGAGACATAAAGCTAATTCCTACCAGCCTTCTTCATGTTGCATGACACACTGCTTCTTGAAACTGACTGCATCTACACTGTGTGGGAGAGGATGCTACTTCAGGGGGACATCTGCATTCATATCATCCTGATGTCTGCATGCTTTGCTTTGGAGCAGGGAACCCAGCTTGGGCTGCAGCCTGAATCCTTACTGCCTTGTCATCAGACCCTGATGCAAGGTGTCACCTTTTCCATAATGGCCACAATTCCTTGCTGAAGGAAAAAGCTGAAAGCAAGCCCTAGAGCCAGATAAACTTCTGCAAAGGCAGACCATGGTTTGGATTGCACTGGAAGTTAAAATGCTTAGCACCAGAGGTGGAACCCAGTGTAGATTCTTAAGAAGTCAATACCAATAAAGCTTCATCATCTTGCCATGACTAATGGAACTTAACTAAGAAATTTAGGTTTTGTTGTAATTGAATTGGACTTCATCATGGACCAACACACAGGAACCTTTCTCTGGGAGTTGTTCAAACTCTTATGACAAGAGACTTCAGACTCTTCTGACTGAACTCCTGGTGCTGGCTCTCCAGTGGAGTGGCTCAGACTGGGTAATACCAATCCCATTAATGCCTGAACACAGACCAGAATTTTTGCAGGAGAAAATATTTACAGGAGGCTTTTTTATTAATACCACAGAAGAAATCTTTATGTGAAGATACAAAGAGACATAAGATGTAAGAGGGAGGGGCTTGAATGCTCAAGAAGCATTTTCCTAATTAAGTTTGAAACAGTGTCTGAGATTAGGGAAGTCTGCATCATATGACTTTCCAGCTGAGAATGTTGTGGTAGCCTGTAACCATCTTTCAGTTTCAGCATGTTCTCTTACTCCTTTTGATTGGTTTTAGTTGAAAAGTAATGTTGTCTAATAGAAAGAAATTGTCCCTTGAAAACTGGAGCATTTCTGTTCAATGTATGTTCTTTTGATAGTTTACTTTTACAATTAAGTACACTAATAAATGCAATTTATGAACATTCTTTATAAACACCAGAGAATCCAAACAGGAGACATGTGACAAATACTCAAAATGTACAGAAGTTTGAGATTTGTGGTCTGTGCCTTATAAAAATACATGAAAATCTACCCAGAACAGAAATCTTAACTGAGGAGCAGGTTATTTAGTGTCCATTAATTGCACATAGGAGACTTTATAGAGAGCAGGAATCATTCTTCTCTGTTTCTTTTTCCATACAACCTGTAGCACTGAGATCTGTAACCTCTGCCAAATTTGATTGAAACTGGCCAAAGTTTAAAAAGTCTTTGGGCAGGCAGTGATAGATGTACAAAAACAGTTGAGCATGTCTGCATGCATGCACACATGCAGATTGTATTCCAAGGGAGGAAAGCTATTTCCAGCTCAAGCTTTAAGTGTCTGCATTGTTATGTCCAAAGGGATAATTATTTGTATTAATTATTATGGGTTGCAATTTCACATTGGAAATGTTTAAGGAAAATAGATCCAGTAGCACTGTGTGGAGAGCCATCTGATTGCTTTTCATGCTGAAAGTTGAGGTAGTCTCTAGGTACTTGATAACCTGCCAGCTGGCATCTGTGACAGACATTTCTTCAGCCATAGCCCTTCAGCAGCTTGCAGCACTAGTTGAACTAGTACGAAGTGTCCAGTCATATGAGGACTAATGTACTTTGTTTTAGACACATCAACATTAATTTTTACATAACATTCCACAATAAGCTGATGTGATAGAATTAAATATTTGTATCGAAGCTTTTATAATAGAAGGAAAAAGAAGACCTGTATAGTACATTAAAAGAGAAACAGCATTTTGGCTGTGGCTGTGAACCCGAGGCGTTGCCTCCATGCCTGGATGTGCTAGAATGAGTTGCTTACTCCTTTTTACTTTGGCCAGCAGCTGGTAAAGTTCCTTGGGTGAGATAGGTGAAACCTCAGCAGTTCTTTGAAAAGGCATATGTGGTTCATTCAGCTGGTCAGGTAACAGTGACAAGTAACATTCACTTATCACTGGCACACATTTTTCTTTGCTGGATGTATAACACTGATCCGAGTGAGAATGAACACAGGGACACAGGCACATCAGGGAGAGCTGTCTGTCTGATTAGAGACTAACTCTGCTACACTGTAAACCATTCCAGTCCAGTGCCTTCCTTTCTTTCTCTTTCTTTCTTTTTCTTTCTTTCTTTCTCTTTCTTTCTTTCTTTCTTTCTTTCTTTCTTTCTTTCTTTCTTTCTTTCTTTCTTTCTTTCTTTCTTTCTTTCTTTCTTTCTTTCTTTCTTTCTTTCTTTCTTTCTTTCTTTCTTTCTTTCTTTCTTTCTTTCTTTCTTTCTTTCTTTCTTTCTGTCTGTCTGTCTGTCTTTCTGTCTGTCTTTCTGTCTGTCTTTCTGTCTGTCTTTCTGTCTTTCTGTCTTTCTGTCTGTCTTTTTCTGTCTTCCTGTCTTTCTCTCTGTCTTTCTCTCTTTCTTTCTCTCTCTCTCGTTCTCTCTCTCTCTTTCTCTTTCCCTTTCACTCTTTCTCTCTCTCTTTCTCCCTCTTTCTGTCTCTCTTTCTCTCTTTCTTGTCTTTTCCAAGGCCACTAATTTTAAACAGACAGTGCTTTTCAAAGATGCCTAGTTTCTTCTCTAATGCCACAGCAGATCATTATCTCTTGCAATGTCATGTTAACCTGGTTTTGTTCTATACATCTCTATTCTGGTAAACTGGCAAATCCAGCAAGTTCTGTGCTGTAGATTTGATTTTATTTCTTTCTGGAGGTCTTCTGTGACTAGTTGCAGGTTGCCTAGATAAACAAATGATTCCTTTCTCTGTATGGCATTTTTTTCTTGACCAATGAGTTTCAAGTGTACTTGTTTTGGTTTTGAATGCTTTATAAGTCACTGCATCTTTCATAGTTTGTTTGGATCTTAAATTGGTATGAGTGTGGTTAGTCTCTTTGAAAGATAAAAAGAACAGAGGTCTGCAATATCCTTGGATTTTCTTGCTGTCTGGCAAATTTCATGTTAATTTTATATTTGCCATTTTAGAAGGAAAAGTTTACTTATGAGAACACAGTAAGACACAAAACAGTATCAAGGTCCCTTGGATTTGGATTGATACATGCCTTTACCAGGCTTCCCTGCTGCTCATTCCATTCTTTAGTTGTCGCATCTACTTTGGCATTGATGTCACCCATCACAAAGTGTAAGTTGTGTTTTGGTATTCTGTCAATCACACTTTTGAGACAATTGTAGGATTTGTCCTAGTCACTGTGTTCTTCTGTCAGAAAACATCTCTGCATGATTGACATCTTTAGGAACTTGGTTTGGAATCTGGCATATATGATGTGCTGGCTGATAGCTCCCCTACCAAAGCATGATTTTCCCACAAAATCTGTCATGGAGAATGTTATCCAGTTTGCATTTTCCTTGTCACGCAGATGGTTCAGCTTTTGGTGGGTTCAGAGATGGGTCCCCAATTTATATCTTTAACAAGGATCATGACAGGAGTAAAGAAGAGAACATCAATGCCACTTACAGGGGCTTGTAAGCACATGGAGGGAGGGATACAAGAACATTTCCCTGAAAATCATCAGGACAAGCCACAATCCCTGCATGTTTACCTTGTTCCAGAAGTTCCTATTCCCATGAGCTGAAGCAGATAACCATACAGAAATTCTATTAAATAGCTGGTCAGGCTATCCACAGTGGTGTGAATATTTCCTTGCTTCCTGAGTCAATGCACTCCCACAAAGCTCTTGGAGATGGTATAAGCCACTCATCTAGCACTACTAGTCTTAGAAATGCAAACTGCCAAAACAGAGAAGTAATGAAGGAGCCATATAGACCCTGAAAACATTGGCGTCAGATGGAAATAGTATGAGATTTGTCTTAGGAAAATGTGACTGATTGTACTGTAAGTAGCAATTATTTGAGACATATGACTCAATGTGCAGCAGAAACACAGGAAGTGGTAATACTGAAAAAACCCCAAACCATGGAGTGGAAGGTGTAGTGATGAACATTTTGTTGCTATAGTGATAATACTGGTTACTACTTTGGACTGTCTACTTAAAAACATCCTTTCCAAAGGAACTTCTGCCAATCCTTCTGGAAAACTCAAGCCTATTCTGGCCATCACTTAGCGAGGAAGATACTGCCAGTCTGAAGGGAATTTGGAGGAGCAACAAAACAGATTAAAAGGTTGGGTGGACTGAGGTATGGACATAAATATATTAATTACTACTCAATTAAGCCGTGACTAAGGTGATACACAGAGTGGAGGAAAATCAGGGAATGGGATAACATTAGCATGCCCATTGATATGGCTATAGATATGCAAGAAGTGTTTCCTGTGGTTACTGTTCATTTTGTAATTAACACTATAAATAAAACACTTAAAATGGCTATTGGAAGGAAAACCCACACTTTTATTAGGCCATGAAAAAGAGAATTATAAAGATCCTTAAAGGTGAAAAGTCTCTAACACTGGCAAAAGCATAGAGTGGATAATCTCACAGTTGCAGGGAAACAGATTGTATGGTCTTTGGTCTCTTTCCTTTCCCTCATTTCAGATTCTGGTATCAATGTGTACTTGGTATCAAACTGATTAGTTTTGTCTTCTCAGTGTGGTATTTTTTCACCTGCTTTACTTTCAGAGTGGGAACTCATGTAATATATTCATTATCAATGTCATATTCAGCTAATCTTCTGCTTATACCTTGGACTGTTTCTTCAGATTACAAAATAAAGAATGTCTTTAAAACTGTAAAAAAATTATTATTTGGAAGCCAACAGTGGAAATAAATTACCCATCTTCCTATTTTATGCTAGCTGTGAAATATTTCTGGCTTTCCTTTGTTATATACTTTATACTTTTAAAATAAATAACATTCAAAAAAAGCCAAGAAAAGCTACTTGTCTAAAAAGATAGACTAGTTTATTTCATAAGATATGGAAAACACATAAATACAATGTCCATTATAGTCTCTTCAGCTGGCAAGAACAAAAATTATATAGTCTTGGCATTATTTTTGACAATATTAATATAATTGACTAGGGGACAGGGTAATCTAACAGCAACAGCTTTGGCATGTTACAGTGAAGCCAAAAAAATTGAAGTAGTTAGTTAATATCCTCAGCCTAACCTTCATATAATCGCATTACCTCCAGAACCTCTGTCACTCGTCCCAGATGTCCAGGGAGAATTTGGTTGTGAGAGGATGAACAAGAAGATGAGTGAGACTCTGGTCTGCAGCTCAGCAGAGCCATACATAGCTTCCAGTACTGCCTCAGACATCCTCCATGAACACGGGCATATTGCACTGCCAGTGGTTTATATCTCTTGCCTCTGAATGGTCCATAATAATTCTGCCTTCTCCCCATCCTGAAACACCATCTTTCTACTTTTTCTGAGCAAAAGCTGTGTTCATAAATGCACCCGAAACACCTGCCAACAGCTGGATCAAATCCACTGGCTGGCAATTAGCATGTTTTGTTGGGGACAGAGCAGCCCTGGCTATGTCTGCCAGCGCTGTGATGTGCCTGCCAGCAGCCGGTGCCGTGGGAAGGTGCGAAAGCATCACGGCCACCACCACTCCTGCCCCACAATTTAGCAGGTACCCTGTGCTTTCTGAACTGAGGAGCCTTATGCTTTCCCTGAAAAATATATGTTGTCCTAATGTAATGTTTTTCTGTTACTCTAGCTGGGAACCAGTACAGCTAAAAGGAGAGCAGCAGATGTATGCTCTGTAGTTTGCATTGTTCCCCTAGGTTCTGTTTCTGACACCTAAAAAGGATTTCAATAGGATTAGCAAAATAAAACATTTCTTTCCTCAAGCCCACCTCTTGGACATTACTTGTGGTGACCTGCAATACCTTGTTTCCCGTCTATTTTTGCAAACACTGATGCTGATGTTGGTTTTACTGTATTTAATTTTAAATGAAAATGTGCAAAGTCCTGCAGCCTGAGTTTATTGTGAGGTGAGGAGCAGAAATGCCCCTTTTCTGATTATCTTCCAAGACAACTTCAATCAGTCATAATTCACATGTCCAGATTCACTCTCTAGACTCTAGCTAACCAAAATGCTGATGCGCCTCTACATTAGACACCTCATCTTCCTACTTTTCAGGTCTTTCTGGCATCATGTCAGGACGGAAGAGAACACGGTGAAGTAAAGCTCACATTAATAAACAAAGTAACTTTTGTAGCTGAGTTGAATGAAATATAGTGTTATTTTGAGCCTTGTTCATAATTGCTTTACTGGGCTTACATGATTGTAAGGGTTCAATATTGTAACAAAGCCTGGGATACAAATATTTCCAATATAAGTGATATTAATTGGGTTCTACATTGTGTATCAAAAATAAGGCACTGTTACTGTAGTTAGAAGGATTTGTGCATTACTAGGGATGCCATTATATGTGTAAACTACATGCAGAATGTTTTTTATTGCTGTTTCCAAATTGACTTTAGGTGAAAGCACAGCTGGGTGCGGGGGAAGCAGGCATTTAAATATTCAGCTCCCACTTTTTGAAAATTGCTCTGCAATTTGGAAAGTGCATTCTCTCGTGGGAAAATTAGACCCTAAAGTCCTGCTGCAGATGACTGAAGGTGCCAGCTCTCCATCAGTCCTTCCATTCCTGCGATCACTGGTTAATTCTCCATTTAGATGGCATGACTAAATTTCATATTGTCTGCTCACACAGTGAGAAAATGTACTGCCTGTACTGTCTTTGTGGAGATAATAAGCAGAAAAAAAGTCTCATGCATTAAAGACCTTTTTCCTAAGATCACACTTGTGCTCACTGATGTCACTAGCAGTGCCCAAAGGACCAAGTTATAAAAAACTCTTGGGTCTTGAAAAACAGAGCAGAGCATGACACTGGAATTTGGCCTGTTTTAAGAGAGATAAAGGCTTCCTCAGCTATTGTCTTGTAATGGACCCAGGTTAATTAACACTTGATTGTAATAACAGAATACTTTAGTATGGTTTAGGGATCAAGTATGGCTATAATTCCACTGAAGAAGCAGTTTTCCTTGCAATTCCTTTTTGACTGGACATCTGTATACCTTACGCCAGCTATGTTCTCCTCTTGGTGCAAGGAACCACACTGATGCCCGTGGAAACATGATGCACATTAAAATTAACTAGGAAAAAAGTCAGAGAAATTTTGTGATCACTTCCATGTCATGGCTACGAAAGCCACCCATGCAGCTACATTTGGAAGGAAGTGCTGCTACCTCCTCCAGTAGCAGCTTGGATTTTAAACTGGCTTCATCTGACCATGAAGCCTTTAATGGTGCAATTTCATACCAAGCTGACTATGATCTAATGGTAGAAACGATGGTACTGTACCCATTTCCCTTACGTCCACTTCCAAGATTCCTGATGCATTGAATGACCATGTGGTGGCCTGGATCTGTTTGATGAACAACTGGAAAACTAATCAGCCATTCATGGTGGGACCACAGCATAGCTGCTTAGCCCTGGAAAGAGTCATAGGATGGGGAAAAGCTGCAATTGGCCTGGTAAGCAGTAGCTGTACTTGAAACAGATTGGCACAAAGTTGAATAGAAACCCTGAAAAGCAAAGGTGGGTTCTGCAGTTTGTTTCTGCAGAGACAACATCTACCCCAAAATGTTTTAGAGGTTCACCACATCCTCCTCTACAGAATTCAGTGCATTTCTTCTCTCAAGGTAGTGTCATTAGTTTAAGGAATGTTAGGTTCCTTTTCATTATCTGCCCAGCAGGGTTTTGTGCTGGGTAGAGTTCATGGAGCCACTTACTTGAGTTTTAGATGTGCTTGATCCCTCAAGATGCTAAATTGTATTTATATGTGCTTTAAGATCATTTTAAGCTTGCTGGAATGGTGATTGTGAGACCCAGTGGAAAACAGTTATACTCATTTCACAGCTGTGATCCTCGAAAGACGCCCAGGTATTTTGGGTCTTTACTCCTTTTTTTATTTCATGTTGAGTTCAGTGGCACTTGGGGACCCTCATGTGTATCTTGTTCTGTACTAGAGGGGAGTAATAATTCTTTTTTCTCTTTTTTTTAAGGGAATCCATATGAGGATTCATATCAATAAAAAATTATAAAATTTACAAAGGTGGCAAAGTTCAGCTGAAGACGGCAAGCAGAGAGCACCAAAGTCTCAGTAAATAAATGCCTGGTAATTGACTTACAGGGAAAAAAAAGTCAGCCTTTTAATAAGTTGTATCATTAGCAATGCAAAACCGGTCCTCAATTTTATTGTTACAGAGATGCTTTTTCTTGGTTTTCCCTTCCTGCTTCCTAGTTCTAATTCAATCTTTATTATTTTGCAAGATTTTTCCAACAGAAAAAGCCTCTGTACATCAAAGTGGGTAGTGAGTGGCTGGGATGAGGTTCTGTCAGGGGAGAGAATAGGACACTCGGCATTAGGAGGAAGTACTGTGCACTTAGAGATGAACAGTTTTATTTTAATCCTTTCATCTACTTTAGCTCCTTTTTGTTTCAGCTGCCATAAACACTTGCTGTGGAGCCAATGTTCAGTACTAAAAAGATTTTTTTTGTGTGTGTGTTCCTCTCATTTCTGTTGAAACATGACACTCAAATTGGAGATAGGAGCAGAGATCAACAAACCCTGTCAGCTCTTGTCAACCCAGGTGTAACAGTGTGATCTTCTTAAATTGCTTCTAATCTGCCAAAGATCTCTTTATCTGCAGTCTCCATCATGCTGTTTGCTCACATTTGGTTAACACTTTAAATTTCCCTTTTGGAGGTGTCACTGTTTTCCATTTAGCAACTAAGAAGAACTGTGAGAGCAGCTTAAAGCACATGGATTTGGGAAGCTAGAAAAGCTGATTAGCTATTCAGAGGGAATAATCTTATTGAAAGTAGTAAGAGCTGTATAAAGAATGCTTTTCCCTTTCCTTGTAACAATCTTCTAATTATGTTGTCAAGCTTGCTGTCGTGTTCTCCCTCTGTGCCATTAAGAAACCGTTTTCTAAGTTAAGAAAGAGATTTCCAGATTGTGATGATGTTTGCTGATTTTTTTTTAATTGTTAAAAAAATCTCTGTGTATTAAGCCAAACATTAAAAAAATTAATGTGCAGCATAATTATTTGAGATGGGGCACTCATGGCTGTGGTGGTGGCAAGAGAGGAAAGGGAGTGCTTGACACGTGGGGGTTATTCTTCCATATGCCAGGGCATTCCACCTCTCTGACTGGGATCTGAGTCTAGGAGGAAGCTTTGTGACTAAAATATGATGACAAATTGATAGGTGCTCAAGGGGTCAGATGCAAAGCCAACAGATATCTGCAGCTGCAGATTTATGAGCAAACCCCAACATTTCTTGGTCGTGGATGAACAAGTCCAATTGTGCTCTAATCCACTTCTTTATTTTTCCCCTTATTCATGTTTTGATGAAAAGAATAGGAGCCAAACTTTTAAGTATTCCCTTGAAATTGGATGTCTGGTAATTCAGCGGCTCAGTATAGATCCAATCACTGATATCAGTGTGTTGGTGGACATACAATGTCATGTAATTAAAATAAAATATATTAGTTGCCAACCAAACCTAGACCTGCTCAACTGTCTTCCTGTTTCTGATTAATGGCATAAACACCACCCATCCTGACTTTAATATTTTCCTATTAAAAATGCAGTCACTTGACCAAACAAAATATCAGTAGTATTCATTCATTTACTTTTGCTGCTGAGTCTCCAAATGACAGTCAAAGTTTGTATTAATAGCTGGTAGGATTAGGTGTATCAAATTATTAAAACCATACCAAGGTTGAGGGGAAAAATCCACAGAATAACTATCTTTATCAAAATGACTGACTATGGTGTCAGTTCTGACACTATGCATTGTGTTTTGTTATTGAGACACAGTGACTTATTTCTCCCTCACAGTTAATGACTAAAGGTGTGTAGAAAGTGTTACTGAGCAAATACAGTGCACTGCATAAATTATTTCTTTAAAAGTATAATGGCATGCCATCACATATTTCAATTTTCTGGATGTTTCCCAGAGTCAAGTTTCTTCTTCTCCCATTTGCCATTGTGTGGCTCCACTTCATTCAGCAAAATTGCTTTTTATTTCAACAGCAAACAAAAAAATTTGGCTACAAAATTCTCCATATACAAAATAACTTGCTACCTAAGTGAAGATAGTTCTGCTTGACTGATGCAACTCACCAAAGTATAACCATTTTTTCTTTATAACAAAGTAACAGTTACTTTAAAAGTTATTTTTTTTTTAAATCCCCTTATGTTTTTATCATGTCACATACATACCCATTATCCTACTTAGGTATACAATTGGCCAATTGAAAAAAATTTATCACTTCCTCATAACATAAATCAACCATTTATACACACATACACACACACATATATAGAGAGAGATACATACATACATACAACAAATTCTCCTGAAGACTACCAAGTAGGCTAACAGAAATTATGAACATCTTAACAGAAAATTATTTTATCTGGACTTCAATTAAAAGTTAGAGAAATATTTGTGTACAATGTGTTTGAGTTGACAAATCTGCAGTTTCAGATGAAACCATAGTGTATTTTCCAAAACAAGCCAGAATTCACTTTTCCTTCATGCAGACACATGCTATGTACTGTATTAGCAAGGACAATATGTTCTAACCTGGAAACAAATCCTCAACATGCTGAATTTAATAGGAAAGCTAATACTACTACTTAACACAGAATTTGCCTCTATGAGTGGAAAGCCAGATGTGTCTCAAGGATTTGAAAACTGGGAAGAAGGTCATATATATTTAATACATATATATATATGCATGTTTCTTTTAGTGGATAGAGCCAAACTTTGCTCTCATAAAGTATGCATCTACAGTGAGAATCTGTTTCTCTTAATTGAGATTTTCCCCTTTTTTGTCTCCTCCTCCTTTGATCACAATGGAAACCCTGCAAAAATTATTGCTGTTCCCAGACCCAATGTTATTTTAGGGAGTATGAATGGTGTGTAGGTTTTTGGTCAGCGTTAGATTTGACAAGACCCTCAATAAGCTAACTCTATCACAAAGTCTTCCAGCATGTGTCTTCACACCTATGGGGCCATCTTTTCTCTTCAGGGAGTGTTTTATCAGAGAGAGCAGGTTTATGATCTGTACCTAACCTGGCATTCTCCCATAATCACGTGGGATTGACATCCATTTCAAAGGTGAAATCCAGTATTCTTTCCAGAACAAGCATCTCCATTTCTTTACTTATTGTATGAATGCCTAACTTGAGGAATTATTTCAGGTTCTGAACTGCTATTTAAACCTCAGGAAATTCAGTGAAAGGAATGTGCCACAACCTGATTGCAAGAGATAGCTGAAGGGTACATAAACTGGGGAATATTGCAGATTGCCTGTGCAGAGGTTCATATGGTCTTTTGGCCATACTGCCTGCTGGTGTGTTTGGGAACACTCAGATGCAGCAGGAGTGTAGCAGAGGTATGTCAGACTATACACAGTTTGACACTGGAGGGCATGGGAATCATCTTTCAAACTGATAGATCCATTGGCTGCCTTCCATTCAGGGTGAGGGAAATAATTGTGTTCTTTCTTGGAGTTGTAACAGATATCACATTTGGTGCTCATTCTTTTTCAAAACTTTTATGAACTAAACAGGCTGCCACACAAAGGTGTGGTATCTTCTTCCTACTTCACATTCCATTTGTTTTCTCTGCCTCCCTTCTCAGTGCCACTACTGAGAGCTCCTCCTGCAGAGGATGGTACAACCTTGTTCTGGTCGTTCTAGTATTCTCATCATTCACAAGCTGTATAATTCTTGACCCAATGTGTATAATTAATTTTGGTTATTCACAGTTTATTAATATCTCCAATGAATCATAACTTCTATACATAAGATCAGTTTTTCACAATTATTGCTCAGTCCTCAAGATATAGGAGGATGCAGTCTCTGATTTGAAGAGCTTACTTTCTAATTTGATCTAAGACAGAGGTAAGCATAATTGAGGCAAGAAGGAGAGAAAGAAAGAAAGAATAGTGGACTCCTATTCATTACATAGGTTAGTAATGTCACAGCTTGATGATTCTGAATAATTTTCAAGTATCCCTTTTATAAATTAAAAAGTAATGATTACTGTCTCTACAGAGCAGTTAAACCACTATTTTTGGGCTGATTCTTCTAAGTATCACTTTCAGAAGTGGCTCATGAAGAGCAAAGGAATAGAGTAGAGAAGAAAAAACAGAATTGTTTCCAGGTGTGTGGAATAACACAGATAAATAGTGTAGAGGAGAGTCTTCCAAAGAATCTGTCCATGAACTAATTGCTTCAGTTTTCCTGGCAGAACAAAGACTAACTTAATAGTCTGAAGTGACAGAAGAGAGCAATAGGGGGACTGAACAAAGGCAAGATGGTTAAAGAAAAAGAGACATTATGCACTTATTGCAGTGCTCAAACCCTGCATATATGAATGAAATCAAGGTAAAATGCCAGAAGGAGGAAGACTAGTTGGCAGAAAGGACTTGGTTAACCACATACCAGATTTCTGCTAAAGGCTGAGATGAGAGCTTAGAACAATTGTTGTCTGTAGATATATGCTTGTGGACAAGGTTATTATCAACCTCAACTGTAAGGAGGATTCATTTCAACTGAGTTCTTGTCATCCAGAAGTCAACTCTCTAGTCCAAACTCCAGACACAAGCAGCAGCACTTCCAGAGCAATATTCACATGTTCTTGCAAACAAGTGGTAGTCATCAAGAACAGAACTGAATCTTGCACAAACAGAATCCTCTGTTTCTGCAGGATAAACTGCTTAAATGTGCATGTGCAAGTGATTGTTTTTATTCTTATAAGGCCCATTTTCTTTCCATGATAAGAAAGGAAGTGTGCTGTGTTTTAGATTTTCAGGTTTGAGTTGGTTTTGGGGATTTTTTTTAACACTATGACACTATGTAGAGACCATCCAAGTGATACTTGTTTTAGATCCAGGTGCAAAAAAGTCTCTTCCCACTTATTATGGTTAAAAAGAGAAAATATCAATTAGAAAAAATCTCAGACCAATAACTGCAGATTGTCTTGACATAAAATGTCTTGTGAAATAGTTTGCAGGAAAATTGTGACTGCAGTTAGACAGATACTTCATTACTAATATTCCATTACAAACTAACTTCAGAAGAGGTCCTAGGAGGCACCGCAGTTGCTTCCACAAAAAAAACCAAACAAACCACAAACAAAAAAAACCCCACAACAAAACAAAAACAAACAAAACCAAACTGCAAATGAGATATTTTCTCATTTGAAGACCCAACCAATGCCTGCCTTTGGAATTGATTTTTCCTAAAGGTTACATCACTGTACATCACTGTGAGAAATCAGCAGAACATCTCCTACTCAGTTGGTTGTTCCCATTGACCTCTTGTTCCCTGTGATCCTCCAGGAGTTCAGTGCAACAACCACTGCCATCACCCTGGGTTCAGCTTCCTGTTCTGAAGGGTTATTTATAAATGGTTAATGTTAGCAGAGATTAGAGGAGAAGGAAGGAAAGGGAGAGGTAGTCTTCACAATGTCCAATAGGTGTCTGCTAAGCTGGGCTTACCAAATGAGTGTGACTTCAGGTAAAGTCTAGATGGAAATGTCTGAGGATGGGAAAGTTTCTGTTCTTGTTTTTGGGAAGGAAAGTTGTAGGGCATTGCCGGGAGACAATGCACCCAACTGGAGCCTAATCTTTGTTCCTAACATGAACCAAAATAATTTCAAACTTACAGGACTCTAGCAGAGCTAACCAAGGAGATGAGAGTAGCTGGGCCTTTCCCTGACAGACTGTGCAACTTTGGAGCAGTATCTTTCCTGATGATTGCTTCTAGTTTTTGTGTAGAAGAACAGTGTAATACATACTTCAGCCTAAGCACCTTCATGCTACCTACTGAGGTTTTCTTTTGCAGAATGTTCATTTCCTCTTTGCTTTCTGCCCTGCCTCATCTATTTGGCTGGATCAATGTGTAACTACATGCCAAAGTTCCAGTACTGATCCTGGAGGGCACATGAATCCAAAGGAACACAGGAATCCATGAACTCAGCAGAGCAGATGGAATGTGCTCTGAGAGGTCATAGTCAGAAAAGCATACGAATCACTCACTGCAGCAGATTTTCATATAGTGAAAGTTCACTGTTTAGGAGCTTTTAGAGTTCTATCCCTATCAGGAATATAGTGTTATTAACATGAAAAACATGAATGAGCTGTAAATAAAGAATCAGTTTATAAGAAGGTCATGTATTTTCTAGTTGATGGGAAAAAGGGAAAACAATCATCTTAATTTTTCTTAACTTTCTAGTTCTGCTGTGCAAAACTAGAGCTATAAACCCAAGTGTTCTTGCCTTCTTATCTGTCCTTTCACCACCAGTGTTTGGCTCGAGGATAGAATTAACTCCAGATTCAGAGTATTGTAAATGTAGATGAGATGCAATCTAGAATCTAGGTCACCTAAAAATGACAAGTACATTGTTCACCCAAAGCATTGTCTAGGCTCTTTTGACTGTACATCCTATGTACAACAAGAGCTTAAACACCTTCCTCCCATGTAGACTTTTGCATTGCAGACACCCACAAGTAGGTGCCTGACTGTAAAGTTGAACATTACTCATGAATTTCAAAAATAGTCTTCAGCTTTTCTTGTAGCACAGCTGCTGCAGGTAATTGATCTACTGGGATGAGATGGAGAACATTTTCTCCAAGCTTTTTCTCTCATTGCTTCTTGATATCATGACATGAACTGGAGAAGGCAGTTATGCCTATTTCAACTTCATGAAAAAGAAGCCTCCATGCTTTGGTTTTGGTCAGGTTTTTTCGTAGAAGTAGAAATAAGTTTGTAAACATGAACCAAACCAAAACTGACTCACATTTCAAAGGAGTGATAAATACCTCTTCAAGGCTTTTTTTCATTTTCAGTTGGATTTTGCTACCTCGCCACAAGACGGGTCTGTGTACAGCAGGAAAGGTTTTGGTGGTTGAACTTCCTCACTTAGTGGAGTGTTGAACATTATAGAAGGACTGAAAAAAGGAAGAGATAACAGTAATATTTGAATTAAGTTGATGTATCCAAGTCCTTGCCATTCCAGTAGAATGTCTCCTAATTGCATCCCTGTACCAAACTAAGGCGTTCATAACTTTCTAATGGCACAAGTGTGCCTGCTGTGTATGTTTATGTACTAGCTTGTCATCTCTCTTCACAATGCATATATCCCCAAGATAATTTGATGATAGGATGCATGTTGTCCAGAGTCAAGTTAACGTGTATACTGAATTTCTCTTTGGAATGTCATCTTGGTAATTGTATTCAGAAATGCATTTTTATTCTTGATCCTCAGTGTCTTCAGTTTGCTGTTTTTCCCTTGCTTCTTTGCATAAGAACTACCATTACCCTGGTTGGAGAGCCTCAAGTATTTACTTTCTTCTATAAGAAGTGGAAGGACTCTGCATTATGTATTTTCAAGTACACTGTTTAAAAGTCAATTCAGGCTAAATGATCTACAGCAACACTTAAAGGACAGTGATAATGAGAGAGAAGTAATATTTTTTTACCCTCTCCCTCCCCACCATTTCTGTAATCCATTAGTTAAACCTAAATTATATCATTGCTCAAAGTCATGCCTGTTAACAAGAGTTTTCTTTCCTAGGTATTTTTCATAGGCCCTTTGAGAGGAGCCCACAAACCCCACACCAAAGTGAACAGCTTTTTTCCCAGGAGGAAGGGGAATGCCTGGTGCTGAGAGTAAAAAGCATCCTAGATTCCTGTGGAAAGGATGGGAAACACTAATCATGATGGGAGAGGCAGAAGAGGGGTATGAGTGGCAGACCTTGCTTTGGACAAGGACAAAGCAAATAGGAAGATTTTTTTACATTGGTGGCTCAATTTCTGTGACTAATTCAGCCTAAGGAGATGACTCCTAATCTAAGGCCTAGGCACAGTGAAAATGCTTAACTGCTAACACATCTCCTTCTACCCAGTGCAAATGTCTGCCAACACCCACAGCAGGAAAATACAAACATATGGGAAGTGTTCACAAGAAGGGACTCTCTCCTTATAGCTGAAGAGCTGGTTACAGGCAATAGCAATACCTGGCAGATAGTGGTGCCACTTCATCTCAGATATCATGATGTCTCAAATTTATAAGCCTGGTTTTACAAAAATGGTAGGAAAGCAAATGAGTCTGCAGCTGATGTCAGTGAGCCCTGCATGCACCTGACTGTCTCAAAGTTTAACACCCTCCCCACCCCCAAAAAAAGAAAAAGTATTTCTAAATTTTATTCCTGCATTTAAAAATCCATGGACTGAGAGCAGAGAGAAATGCTGCAGTATTGGCTGGATTGCCTGTTCATACAGGACATGGTATCTTTCCAAGAAATAGGAACACAGCCTGTCTTGCACTAAGAGACCATTTTAAAGACTCCAGAGGCTAACAAGGTTGATACCTGCCGTGGTTAGAAGCTCCAGCATTTATTTACCCTTACTTCTAGGGATTCTTTTTTCCAGTTTAATTTTGTATTCCAGCTTTTGTCATGCATTTATCTGAAAGACTGAATAGCTTCTCCCTACAGAATATCTTTTCCATGTCTGATAATCTAAAGAGAGTGATCAAGTTGCTTATCAACTCTTTTGCTTAAAAAATAGGAGTGGATAGGCTTTCCCAAGGATGACACTATGTGGATTTTTTTCCATCTTTGAAATACTTTTGTGCTGCCATTTTTTCTCATCTCCCTCACCCAAAGATGTATACCAAAGCTAGACACAAGGGTTTCATGGAAGTCTCATCAAGGAAAAAAAAAATCAGTTCTTGGGTTTCAGCTCATATTTCTAGTTAGTGAGGGCTACATTTTTCAGAGCATCACAAATAAAACTGAGCATAAAGCAGTTATTGAGAGCAGCAGTATTCTCCTCAGAATTTTCCAAGAATTTTCCAAGTGTTTCCACACTATGGATAGAACTTGTAATGTTCATACAGAAACATTAGTTCCTAGATTTCCAAATGCAATGTTTATTTCTAAATGTGACAATTACTCATAAAGTGCATAGCAGTGGATTACACTTTACTCCACCTCTGATAACATACTAAAAACATTGTTTCACATTACCTAAAATGTTAGCAACCAAATTCGGGTTCCAATGGTGCTGCAATGCTACAACAGTTAAACCACAGCATGAATATGTGAGAAAGAATACAGAGTAGAGGAACCAGCCCTGTAAGACAGTTTTGTTTTTTGTTTTGTTTTTTTATTGTACCAGGAAGTATTTGTGAGTCTGAGTGAAACAGAAAGCCACAAGCAGAAAATTTTGGGAGCTACTTACCTGTGTAAATGATTAAAATAATTTGATGCAGTAAGACCAAGGACCATTCCCTAGAAGCTCTAGAAAAATGCTCATTAATGCCTTCCTATTAGCAAACACATTTTAAGACCTGTCACTGAACCAATTTTTAATCCACACAACTTGCACCTGTAACCTAAGATTTTTAATCATGCATTACTGTGTCAAATGCCTTGGAGAAATCCATGTAAACTATGTCAGCAGAGTTGCCTTTATCAAGCAGACCCGTAATCTTGTCAAAAAAAGCTATCAGGTTTTTTCAACAAGACCTATTTTTCATGATACCATACTGACTGGCATTAATTAGATTTTTAATCTTTAGGTCTGTGTTCACAGAATCACAAATTAACTTTTCACAAAACAAGTGAATTTTCCCTGCTATCCCAGGAAACAGATCAGTCCTCTAAATAACCGGATTTCATTGCAGGTCTCATTCTTTTGGGGCTCCCCACATTTTAAGGTGTTTGCTTTAAGTACCTGCAGTTAGGCAATTCTTCTGGTATCTTCTCCAAGTCTTTTTCAAGACTTGTATGTGAGTTTCTAATTATGAAAATGTCACCAACACATAGCACAATTTAAAAAAAAATACCTGGCTTCACTATTTTTAACTAAATATTAATGCATCAGCATTACTCAGCTGCATCATTTGGATTACTTCTGTTATAAAAGAAAATAAAATGCTAAAACAATAACTCAGGGGGGGCATAATTTTTCCTAAATCCTTCTGGATGTGTGTGAATTCCTCCTTTAACATCAGGTACAATCCATTTCAACACATTTCCCATGACAGGCCAAGAAATTAAAGAAGTGGTTACTTAAAGATGACAATAATAAGTGAAAATTTTCTGTGGTCTTCAGTGCAGCTCAGCACTCTTGAGGTCCCTTCTGTAATACTAATTGATCTTTCATTAACACGGTTCAGAAAAGATTTGGACCAACAGCAGAAAGTCAAGATAAGCATAGCAGAGATGGAGAGGCAAAACCTGTGAAAAAATATTTCTAAAAAATGGGTTGAAATTTGGTAAACTTCAGTAAAAAGAATGACAGAGAAGAAGCTAACAGCCTTCAAGTACATGAAACACACCTGCACAGCAAAAATATGACTATCTGTTCTCCTTAGATGAATTCTCCTCCAATGAATTGGAGACAAAGGCTGAATGTGCAGAAGACCTTCTAAAAACAAGAGCAGCAAAGCTTTGCAGCTGGTGCTCAGGAGACAGTGGTGTTCTTCCCTGGCTTTTCTGCCTTAGGCCATGAGGTAAATGGATGGTCCCTCCAGGTGTCTTCCAGTCCTGACAGTCTGTGTCATGGCTATCAGGAACAGAGCTTTTCTGCCCAGGGTCTATCATGAGACTGAAGGGGTAAAAAACCTTTTTGTTTCAGTAACTCTCCTTCCAGTTAGGAGGTTCTTTCCCTCTGCAGGTTTGTGGTGGGATTTTTCTGCAAATCCTTAAAAACAGACAGTCTGACATTCTCATCATCATAACATGGAGTCATTTCCATTGTTATGAGCAATGAGTTAAGAAGTGAGGTAGATACCTCTGTCACTGTAATTTGCCTCTATTTGTCAGGCTGTATTAAATGTTCACTTAGGAGTTATTTTATAATTTTAAAATTATCTTGGCATTTATTTTATTTACTAATAGCAAGATTTTGTGTGGGCTGCATGTAGTGGCAGGCAGCAGCATAACAGTGATTCTGCACAGCTGCTAATGCCTCTTCTTCATGGAGAGTGAGTGGGAAGAGTGAGGAAATGAGTGGAGATTTGGCTTCTTCCCTTTAGTGTGCCAGCTAGCACAGTTGAATCATCACAGCAGGGAAAATGTAAAACTATGTATCAGCAACAGATGACTTTCCCTTGGAGCACAAGAGCAGTGCAGTATGCTTTTAGGTACTTCTCCATAAAAAAACATGTGAGGTGGTACAGAACATACCACACACTGATGATCAGCTTGGCCCTGAGTGAGCTGGTTCAGGCACAAGACGTCAGGCAGACACATCAGTGTGGTTTCCCACCTTGCCTAACTTACCCCAAATGACTGGTATTTCTCAAGACCTGTATTGTGCTACATTGAAATCTTAGAGAGACTCGGGAAAGGTTTAGATTTCCAAATCTCTTCGGATGACCAATGAGCTGCTAACTGCAAGTGCTCCTTAATATTTGGCATGAAAATTGTCTAAGATTTGTCTCCTTCTGTGTGCACGTATGTGCGTCTGTGTGTGTCTGTGTGTGTGTGTGTATCTAGCAGGGCATCACCATGGACACCAAGTGCTTAAGCCCCCATATTCTCCCACCTAGGCATTTCTTTCCTTCTCGAAGCTGACTCCTAAGAGGTCCATGTCAGTCAGTAAGAGCTCTTTGAAATCACCTTTTGGAGCAAGTGCTATATAAGGTACGGGGGCAATTGCATTCTATTAAATAACTTGGTAACGTTGGATATCTTGCGCTAAGAAATGTGTGCTAAGACTTCCTATTAAAGACTGTGCCCTGAAAAAGAGATCTGTACACCCTAGAGGATGACTTTTTGCCTAAGGGCTGGTCAGCCTCATATCATTGTCCTGAAAGAGTCCTAGGAACTCTGGAGTTTTCTGTTGGGAATTGTGTTCATGTCATAGATAGATATGGTCTTTTTATAAAATAATTTTTTTTAATAGTTGAATGGAGATTAAAAGCCAGATATATTCCCTTCTTGTATGAGCTGCTTGGCACACAGAGTCCATGCTCTTCTCAATGCACTCATAAAAGATCCCTTTAGATCAACCCCATGAATATCTTCCACCAGTGGTTTCTACACATCATTAGGGATTTTTTTCTTCTCGCTTTAAAGGTTCTCTCACCTTGGTTGTTGCAAAAAGGCTATGATGATGTTTAAATAGTTATCCTGTTAACTACATTGGCTTTCTTTTCATACTTCTCCTTCCAAGGTGTAGGGGCAGTAATTGGGCATTAAATCATGTAGCTCAAAGGAGCAGCTCACAAACTGCCAAGTAGACATTGTGCTGTAACAAGCAAGGGATAAGAACAGCCACTCCATTTCTTCAGTATTTCCTGGGGTTTAATTCTTACCTGTGCAACTTGAACAGTAATTTACAGAACTCTAGCAAATAAACAGCCAGATGTGCCCTGCTTTGGGATCCTGTCAGCACATACTCAATCAGAGTAATTATTCCTGTTGAATTTTGTGTATCTACATACCTTGCTGAGCTGAAACAATATTGGTTTCCTTAAAATGGCTTCAGATTTTTGTCCTGTAAATCTGATGGCATTCTTTCAGTTTTATCAGGAAATCAAAAATCTCACCATTAGTTTAATAGTTAATGAAGAACTTAAGGTGTAATATCCTGGAAATTGACAAATCAAAAAGGCATGGCACTTTTTTCATCATGTTTCAGTGTCTGAAAAATGGAGCATTTTTCCTTTCTGAACTTGACAGTGCTTTCAAAGCTCCTTCAAATTCATAAAGTTGTAATCAAAGCATTTTTATTTACATGTGAAATTCAATTAATCTTAGAAGAAAAAGCCTGGTTAGATGCATGTAAACATACTAGTTAAGCTGTTTGTCTTCATTTTTTCCACTTCAGTGATTGATACTGTGTAGAATAGACCATAAAAACTGCACCAAAGAACACTTTCTCTTTTTGTTGCTTGTCAAATTATTGCTGTGACGCCCATAGTTAGTAGCGAAACATTGTGAACCACTGTTAGCAACAAAAAAACAGAGTGTGAGTTTCTCATTGAGTTTAGGTAATGTACCATAAAACATTGCATGAAAACACTAATTTTGTCAATATATATTTGTAGACAGAAATAGTGTTTACCAACGAGAAGCTGAAGATGGTTTTAAACACAGTTTATTTATCTGAAGGGGGCTTTTTTAAGCTCTACTTAATCACTGTATGTTGAAGGGGCAGAATCTGCAATTTGACCTATGTGTCAGTCAGTCCCGGGGAGATGTTAAACCTGACAAATGCTGACATTTTTACAGTGAGCAACACATGCATTGTATCTTTGACATTGAGCTATCAGTTAAGGCATCAGTGGTGATACATCAACCATGTTTTGTCATTTTTATCTTTGCCATGTTATTTTGATTAGACTCCCTTTGTATTTGACATACAT
Organism: Polioptila caerulea; assembly: GCA_013397295.1. Classification (NCBI taxonomy): domain Eukaryota; kingdom Metazoa; phylum Chordata; class Aves; order Passeriformes; family Certhiidae; genus Polioptila; species Polioptila caerulea. The sequence goes on from VYXF01010571.1 coordinate 193,613, forward strand.
GCAACATGCAGGAAATTTGTAGGTCATCACTTCAATCCTGCTGGTACTTCTCTTGGCAGTCTAAAGACAGCACCTGACATTAGTTCCTTCCTCACAGACCTGCCCTGACTTTGGGTATCTTACTAGAGATGATCCTGAGACTATTGTTACAGTGTGGCTTTAGGAACTGTACAGATAAGAGCTAGTTTTATTTAATTTATCTGAACTATATAAAGAGAATCATAAAACCCAGTATTGTCAACCTTTAATAATACTACCATTGAAACCTTTCATTATCTTAATATCAGTGTATTCAAGGAGAGGTTCTTTGTCTCTGTCCTTTTTCTTAAGATGCCTGTTTCTCAGTGTTAAGTAGTAATTGTTGGTTAAGACCAGCAGAGGGGAAAGCATTATTTCTTGGAATAGCAAAACAGTTGGTCTAAGTACATCATAATAAACTTTATAACATGGCAAACATTGCAGGTCATACATTCTTCTTTATCTTTTCTCAGTCTTTCCCTGTAAGGTTTATTTTCTATGTAGCTTCTTATACTGCTTCTGTGGTTCTAGATGATGAGCTCTGATGAGAACAACTTTTATTGCATGTTTCTTCCTTCGTCCTGTCACCCTCCAGGGGAAGAATTGTAAATGTGGTAGATTTGGCTTTGCAAGCAGACTAGGAAGGGACTACCAGAGCCTATTCACTACAGAAAGACATGCAGTGTAGATTCAACCTGGAAGACTTCCCCAGGCCGCTTTCTCAACAGGACATAAAGCACTGCCTCACCACAAGAAGCCCAAGGCCCTCCTGCTAGATTCCCACTGCCAGTGACTAAGCATCAAGTCTGTTCCTCCTCAGGAAAAGCAGGGATAAGACACCCAAGACAGCAGGCAGTGTGAATCTTTCACTGCTCTCCTGAAATCCAATGGCACAATCCATGGTCATGATGACAAAGCACATCAGGAAAGCTGACTAACAGCAGTACAGAAATAGAAACTGTAGTGTGAATGATCAGCAGCCACAAAAGCCATGCCTCACCACTAGAAAAGGAAGGTAATGATCTCAGGACAGTCAGTATCCCATGCTACATATTGTCAGTTATCCAGACATCCCAGGAAGTGGACCACACCTCAGGAGAAAACAAAATGTATTGATAACCCTTATCAGTCCTGTTAGGAGAAAATGTTCCTTCTGGCCTATAAAAGCAGTGCCATTAATGCCATCTTGTGAGCAAAACATGACAGATAACCAGGGAGAGCTCTTCATGGAGTATCATGATGGCCTAATCTATGCCAGCTCACACAGTGAGCATCCTCCAGTCCTTTTTACTGACCTCGTACTGGAGAAAGACTGGAGAGGATACTGTTCCCCTGTTACTCGTCATTTCTACACAGGGCAAACACTGACCTGCAACCCAGATGTGGACAGAACAAAAATGTCCCACAAAGGTGTTAGTCTGGATAAGCAGGATTCTAGTTGAACATGTCATGGCATAAGTTCATGGCATCACAAATGGTCCAGAACCAAATTCCTCCTCTGACACCATCATCCACTCAGAGTTTGTGCTTAGGTGAGGCCTATTTCCAAAACTTCAAAGGAGGACAATTCTTCTGCTTCCCTTCCACCACTACTGAAAAGCAATCCATCCTGGGAGAAGAACTCCTCTGTGGCTTTTGTTCATGGAAAGCCAAAAGTGCAAAGATGGATATTCTTTTATCAGCTTATAAATGGCAACCATATCTCTTTTCATCTTCCTCCAAAAATCAAATACCTCAGGTATCTCAACACCTGAAGCCTCTCTATTTTTTTTGTATTTTATAGTCACTGACACATTGTGGTTCTCATCAGAAAAATAACAACCTGATATAACAGCATTATTCCTTTATTCTAAATCAGATTAAATAAGCAATATTTTTAATAAGTTTTACATATAAACAAATGATTTTGTTTCTTTGGCTTTGTAAATCACATTTATTCATTCATTCTCAGAAGTTTTTACTAAATCTGTCTTGAATTTCATATTAAAGGTATGGGAATGAGCCAGACCTTTTATCTTACCATAATGAACATCTTGTAATGTAAAAATGAACACAGATCAACCAAAGCGTATGGCTGGTATTCCCTTCATGTGCTCTAACACCTGGCAAAATTATTCATTAATTCAACAGCCACATTTAAAAGCAACAGTTCAAAGGCCTGTGAATGGTAAAATAACGTGTTCAGAACTGAAGAGCTCTTCAGCAGCAGCAGTGTCAGAGTTTAGAGAAAGAATCATTTCCTGTGAGATGGAGGGTTAGGAAGAGCGAAATAGCGGTTAGGAGGATCTCCACTCTGTAAACTTGTTTCTTCAGTGTCTGGCAAAGGCAGCAGGTATTAGATGACATGCACATCAGAAGAGAATTTTCCACACTAAAGTTTCTTTATAAAGAAAACTTCCTTAGGTTATGTGATTTGTTTTCTCTCCCATCAGGAGTTAGTCACCAGGCTAAAAATGTGAGTCATGAAATAAACAGAAAACACAAAAAGGAAAAGAGGGATTAGGACTTTGGTGCATTTTAGATGTATTAGAAGATGATTGGTATGTCATTTAGCTTCTATAAGCTGAAAAGTGCAACATATGCTAGTCACACAGACCTATTTACAAAGCTCTTGTGTTTGTTTGTAGCAGGTGAAATGCACCCTATGCAAGAAGCTGTCCCAAACTGGATTTGTTGCACCTCAAATATCTTCATACTTGAGAAGCATTTTTGCCAAAGATTGATTCCTACTTCTTTTGGAAGCTCTATATATCGATTCTAAGGATATGTCTAGTTCCCCATGGAAGCCAATAATTCCCAAGCTTTGATCTTTTGGATGCTTTTCCGTAGGGAATTTGTATGAACTCAAGGAATAAAGAGTTGGGCATGAGCCATACTTAACACAATCCCAAACACCCTTAAGTATCTTCACCGTGGAAGAACCACACTTAAACATGACTGCCCACACCTACTCAGATCGCTACATACCCAAGACTGCCTTCAGGGACAAAAATGTCAAATCCATGACAGAGCTGCCAGTTCAGGGCCCTATTTATACATTCATCCTGCTGCATAGAAAAAGGTGTTACTGGATTTGTAATCTACTGACCCCTAGATGTTCCAAGTCTTACAAGGTAGATGCTCATTGTAGGATGTGGAGCATGTGATGGATGAAGAAGGTCATGTACCCATACCCACCAAAGAGTTTAAAGAGCCCCTCTAGGGCTGTTAACTTCCAAGATTTTTGCTTTTGTTATGACCAAATGTGTTCATTTCAGGTACCCCGCTTCTGTGCAGGATTGCTACACACTTGAGCTTCAGGAGCTGATATATCTTTTATAATAATTTATTTATCTCCTTTAAAATTATGCCATCATGAGAGGCCTCATGAAAGCTTACTGAAGTCCACTGACATCTTTCAATGGCAATAAAATCTCCCATAGACTGCAGGGGACACTGTATCAAACCTTAGGTGAGGTGGTCTTTACTGGGGTCAGAAATTATTTTTTCTTTATCTCATAATTTTCTTTCCTTTGGTGATGGTATATTTCTCATACAATAAATTACTGAAACACGGACTGTCATTTACATCTTAAGACACAATCTCCAGAGGATGGAAGCAATTATTCCATAGCACCGTTCACCTTCTTCAGTCTGTGTAATTTTAAATGCCTCCATTCATTAAGTGATTTTAAATTGATCTTCTCCCTTAAATCCCCAATCTTTCCTCTCAAGGTTATTCAATTATATGTGTTGTATTGGGTAGTGTTTCATTAAAGGTTTTCATGCTTTTGATCCAGTAATAAGTGCAAGCCTTGGGTGAAGGAGAGGCAGCTGATGGTCATCTGCTTTTATTTTGAGACGTATTTCTTCTGCATTAAATTGTACAGACAAAAAATTCAAGTCTTTTTAAAAATCTGAGGTTTTTTACTTATTATTTGAACTGTTTTTTGTATCCACCCTCTAAGAAGAAAAAGGTCAGATTTATTTTATATAGATATTTTCTTCATAATTAAAAATGAGGAATTAATTCACGTCTAAGTTTCCAAAAAGGTATTTTTTTAATGAAAATTGTGCATTTCTGAGTAACATAAAACAAGAGAGCTGCATCAAATGTGCTGAACTCCTGTAAATCTTCACTGATCTTAGGAAGAACAACTACTTAAGATTGAAACTTTGAAGTCACACTTCTACACACACTTTGAAAACACAATTGCTCATTTCAGTTTCCCATTGTACAGCAAGGAAAGACTTCTTGATATGGAAAAATGTATTCTTTCCTAAAGATTTACCCTGTTTTTTAACTAAGTCAGAGCAAGATCAGCTCAATATGCTAAGATAATGCTAAGATAGTAAAGATTAACATAATATGATGGAATCAAAATAGACACCTTATGAACCACATTTGCAGACAGGTTAAAGGGAAATCATATTCAGATAATACAGGAAGGAAAATTTCCGTCATTACTGTTTTCCCATGAATTTCATAAGTGGCTGACAGTAAATAGAAGCAGTTAACATCATCCTCTCATTGCCCTGAAATGGAACTGCAGGTGATGTGGCATTTGGCACTATGACCTGTTTCAGATGTCTGTCACACTGCATGTGTTGATTCTCTGTACAAAAAGCATAACAGGAAACCCAGTGTGGGAGCAGAGGTGACAGATTGCAAGAGCTCACCTGACGACAGGTGCTGATCCAGGGATGCAGCCACTGTGTCAGACTGAGAAGCACGGCCCCATTAACACTGACATAATGAAGGAAGACAAAATGCTTCTGTAGTAGATTACAAGTGGAAGAGTGTCCGTGCTTGTACCGCTTTCCATTTGGATCACAGGTACTTTGCAAGGCTGCATTGTGTTACAGGTGGTTAAACTGAGGGAATGGCTCTTCTCTCCCCCATGATTATTGCCTAATGGAGTATAACTGAACACATCCGTCCTTAACTCCAGTGGATTTTTTATTGGGTTATGCCACTGACTTACAGTTAATTTATTCTGATTAAATGAGAGCTGCATGTGGACCATGGTGCATCTAGGTTACATGCATTCAGCCATTCAATCCTCATTAGCTTTGAGGTTTATGACTACAAGTATCAAAAGTGACTATAGCCTTGGTCAGTTGTGAACTATATGTTTCACAGGATCATGGAATCATAGAATGGAATAGATTGAAAAGGACCTTAAATATCCCCTAGATTCAGACTCCCTGCTGTGGGCAGGGACACCTTTCACTAGACCTGATTGCTCAAAGCCCCATCCAGACTAGCCTTGAACAGGTCCAGGGATGGGGCATCCACGGCTTCTCTGAGCACCTTGTTTCAGTACCTCACCATCCATCCAGTGGATTCTTTAATTGTTACAGGAAACAGGCTCTTAGTTCCTCTAGTTTACATTAGGTGACATTCTATTCTTTAGGATGTCTTTGGGTATAAAGCTCTGGCAAGCTTCACTGACCTCAGCTGACATGTAAGTAGTGCCAATTACCTAAAGCATATCAAAGATCCATTGAATCAGTGAAAGTATCTCTCACACAAATCAAGCTTAGGTTTCCCGGTAGCCAGTCATCATTCACAGCAGCCTCTACCTAACATAATCATGGGGTCACTGTCTATGTGCCTGCTTCTCAAGTCATAATGGTGGAATATTTTGTGTAGTATTTCCACTTTTTTCTCTTTTGGCCCTTTCTTGCAGCTGCTGGTTAGTAGCATTTTCCTCTCATTTTGTTCCATGCAACCTCTTTGCACTGAATCCCAGATGCATGTGAAATGGCCACAAAAGAACTATCTGGGTTAAATGAGTACTAAACAGGTTTAAAATTAGTGCTTATTGTTTGGAAGCAGATGCAAGCCTCAAACAAATGCAAAACATCGATGCAAATGCTAAAAGGAGAGCAATTTGTAAATCAGATTCTAAGTACTTGATTCTATAGGTTGTTTTTTCTAGTAGTAATACCCAGAACAGTTCTGTTAATGTAATGGAAGCTCATTGAATAACTACTCTACCAGCATTTGTGTCTGCAGAGTTCATGAATCAGCAAAATAACTCAGGTTCCCTGCTATTCTCATTTAAAGCTACTCTTTTAGAAGCTAGCAAACACTGCTACATGTCTCTATGTGCTTCATTCTACAGAAATTATTATTAGCTTACAGTTATTTTCACTGTTTGTTTTTCTTTGCCTTTTGAACTGTTCGTTTTTTGTTTTTTTGTTTTTTTTTTTGAGTGCTACCTGTATTTAGAATCAGTCCTGAAGATCTACAGTGCTGAAATCTAATGAGTTTTATCTGTCCATACTACATGCATATTGATGGCAGCATATGAGGGGAATGCCTGTGACAAATTTCCTCAATGACACCACTGATAAAATTCCTGTATTCCTCTGAATTTTCATTCTTTATCCTGTTGTGCAACTTGAAGCAAAACCAAGCAGTTTATTTGTGATAGTGTTGCGGTGTATGTTTTGAGCTCTGTTTCTGATGTTTTATGCCTTTGTATGGTCATTGTATTTTTTACCTTTGTAATGGTTTTGTCCCAGTTCCCCCCCCNACTTGAAGCAAAACCAAGCAGTTTATTTGTGATAGTATTTGAGGTAATGTCATGGAGAGGGTTTGCTCTAGGCATAAGCAAAATAACAGATCCCTAGCACGGCACAGCCATGGCACAGGAATAACAGTGACAAAATCATCGTTTGAAGTGACCAGGGCTGGCAGGGAGGCCGCCTACAGCCAGGCACAGGATGAAACAGTCCCTAGGCAGTAGAGAAATGGTTGCTTGCCTCAGGAGCAGAAATACTCAGTTCCCCAAATTTGGTGCCCTGAAATTAATTTACTAATTTATTTGTCATACATCATTTTCATACCTTTTATTGCATTTAATTCAGTTTTGGCCTTGTGAAGCCTTGAACTGGCTCAAAGAATTGATGAGTGATGAACTCTGGAAATATCTTCGTGCACAAGAGACAGGGACCATCCAAAGTACCCTAGAAACTCAAGTTCCCTCTGCAGAGAACAGATGAAATATATAAACTTCTCCAAGCAAACTTCACTGCCAGTATGGTCCACTGTGACTCAATGGATTTTCCTCTGGACCCTCTGTGTCTTATGCTTTCTCTAAGGAGCAGTTACAAAACTACTCTGCATGGACAAATAAACAGCGTTCGGGTCACACCACACTGCCAGCTGCATTGCTCACAGGGACACCTCAACAAACAACAATTAGGTTCTGCAGGACTGCTTGATCATCTAACCTGAAAGATTTTTGTAAAACCTGCTCTTAGAAGTGACTTCAAATGGTCACTTGGATGAAGTGCAGTTTTGAGAGGGAAATCAACTTTCCAAGAGTTTCTACAAAGTGCACCAAAAGTCTGTCATTGTATGCCAGTTAAAATAGCAGTGATTTTGGTGTAGATACCCAACCACTGATAGAAGAGGGACAACAGATAGTTTCAGAAATAGTTCTGAACGTAGGTTAGGTGTAATGGCTTTTCTGAAGGGTTTTTATTTAACGACAGCATTTGGGGAGAAATGGAGTAGAAATTCATGAAAATGAAATGGCCATTATTCCCCAAAGTATTGTTGCCAGCAACCTTTTGTGGCTTACAGTTAACAGAAGATGCTCACTGGGATTCTTTTTCATTGCAAGCCACATTCACTTCTTCACATTATCCATGTCACTGTGCTCTCTAGTGCCTCTAATTTTACCTCTGTTGCCTGCTTATTTGGGCTCATTCAAACTGCTTGGAAACTATTACATTTCATACAATTTTGACTGGTTATCATTTTCTAAATGCTAGTTTTTTACATGTGTCATCTTTTTCTGTATTGGCAAATATCAGAGGTGTGAACAGATGTGGAAGGCAGAGGATGAAGAACATATTTTCCTTTAAAATATGTCCTTGGAACATGAATAAAATAAACTTATTTGACAGGATGGCTTATGCTCCTTTTAAAAGCACAGAGGCATGCCATAATAGCAACTGCAGAGTAGGGAAATGTATCTGGGTCCCTGCAGCCACGAAGAGAATAAAGATTGCAAGTTAGTGCTGACATTTCTGGTTTCAGGAATGAGGTAATGACCCTTCCCCACCAGCTGGAATTCTTTTTGGGTACCTGACCTTAGTGAAGCTCTGTAAATGTGTTCCTAGAAATGATCTGAACTCAGTTTTCTTTTGCCTCCATGGTATTTTTTGAAAGAAATACCAAAATACGTTGGCATTTCTCTCTCTATCATCACCTAACGCTTGAGCCCTCCAGCAAGATTTACCACAGATCTGCATGCCAGCAGGTTCCAGCTATGATTCCTCCTCACTTGCTTCTGCCTCCATCCCCAGTCCATGCTTCAGTCACGGGGCAGGCCAAAGGCTATGACAAAAATGACACAAGGCTATCTTTCTCCAGACATGGAGTCATTACTGCCATTAAGGTGAGGTAAAGGCAGATGCTGATCTTAAATCTCTATCAAAAACTGTAAGACAGTCCTGGAGACACCCAGATTGTGACAGTGAGAATTAGTGCCACTGTAAGAACACTGAGAAGAGGTACTGAGCAAAAGACTTGTCTTGAAATCCACATAGTCGCTGAAAATATTTTTAGTACCTAACTGCTGATTATTCGTCATAAATACCTGCTTTGTCTTATAAATAAGTTCTAATAATTTTGTATAAAATTCAGTTTTTTCAGATTTTATTATTTCTACAGAGTTATAAAGTACTAGGAATATATCCACAGATAGTTTATATCTGGGTGTTGTGAAGCTCAGCACTGTCCAACTAGAAGCCAGCACAATTACTCACAAAGTATTTACCATCATCATACACATTACAAAATTAATTTCTATAGTATAGATTAACTTCCCACTTGCTGGAAAACAGAGCCCTTCTGTTGTGTCTCAAATCTTGAGATTTTGGCTTTATGCTCACCACTTATTTCAAGGGGAAAAAATGAAGGCACACTTTTTGCTAGATTCAAATCATTCCTGCTGAAAAGAAGGTAGACTATAATACTTTACAAGTTGCTTCAAAGGATGGTCATAGGAGCTGTCTACAAATCAATGATTCCTGAGAACTTATTAGAACATGCCGTTCACACGTGTGAACAAACTGAATTGTTTCTGCTAGAGAAGAATTGCTTTGAGCCATGACTTCCAAAGCACACTGACAACAGCTTTCTAGACTGTGTGACCTCTATCAAATCCAAGGTCCACAGAGATGTTCCTCCACGTTCTGTACACCCACAGTATGCATAAATGAATATTTCAGTATTTCAAAGTAGACAGTGTTTGTCTTTTTTTGGAAGGATAATACAAACCCTCCCCTCTCAAGAACCTTTACTACATCACTGAGAGATAGCTCACAAAATACTTCTTCAGTCTATACAGATGAGCGTCTACAAATATGGTAGATGTATTGTATGTATTACACAGAGAGAGAGAGAGGAAGGGGAAGGGACTTTCTACACCTTATTGCTCTGTGGATGAAAAATAACAAATACAAACAAAGGGAATTTGGAAAAAAAATAAAGGAATAGTTACTCTCTGAAAATATAGTGAGATTATTTTTAAATGAATCTTGCATCATAGTGAGACAAAAAAGTTCTGGTAGGGACAAAGCCTGCACTCATTCCTAGAGAAAAAAGAACGGTTAATGAGCAAGATCTTAATTCAGTGTTTTGCAGGTGTACAAATACATTTCTCATTATGACCTAAAGATTATGATTGTCAGATTTCTGTATATTCAGATGTGTGTGTTAATTATGTGGTGTTAACTATTATGTGGTGTTAACTAAAGGAAAGAATTCTAAGAGAAGCAAATTAAAATAGTACCCATTCAGACATTATCATGAATAAATATGTAAAAAATGGGAAATTGGAACTGACTCTACTTGAACAACTGGAGAAGGTCACAGATGTGATTTTCTTCTTCCATTTTTAGCATTATGGAATATAAAAGCTGAAGTAAGAAATTAAAAAGAATAAGCAGCATCAAGACACCACCATCAGTCAAGACCTCTAGCATGTCCTGTGGACCTGTCCAGCCATGGTAAGAGCTGTGTGTCCTTAGAGTTACACAGCAGCCTGCATGTCCTGTAACAAACCACATGTTTAGAGGAAATCTGGCTTGAGCCTTAAGTCTTCAGAGCACTACAAGACATCTGAGCAAGGAACATGGACTTCTGACAAATTCTTTCTTACATACAGAGAGATTTCTTAGAAGTCTCCAGTTTCCAATGCTGAAGAAGGGAACAGCAAGAACAGAGCTTGTGACTGACATTTTCTTATCAAAATAACATAAGCAAGGTATCTGTGCTGTGGAGAAATCCTCTTGTAAGAAACTAAACTATCAGATAGCAGGATTTGGCAGGTGGTAAAAGAGGAATAGAGTTGTGAAAAATACAAGAGGCAACAAGAGATATTCTAACAGAAGACAAGGAAAATAATTGTCTTGAAGGAAGTGGGTGGGCACTGGCAGAGGTGGTGCAGAGCCTGTGGAATCTCCATCCTTGGAGATACTTACTGCACTGCTAGACAAGCCCCCGAGCAACCAGTTCCAGCCACAAAGTTCCAACCTGCTTCGAACTTTGGGCTTAGCAGATGGCCTCCAGAAGTTCCTGTCAAACTTAAAGCTGAATTACTGTTAAGATTATCTGAAATGCCAGGAAGAGGACTTTTTCACATATGTGAAAGAAATCTCTCCCCCATAAAGTAAAAATAGAACAGCAGTACTATATTTGTTTATACTTCTGAGGTAGTCAAAATGCACAAGAAGCTCATATATCCATCAATCTATCACATATCCATCAACAAGCAATATTTACCTCAGAAATATTGCTGTCTGAAGTAGAGACAAAGACAGGTGAGAAGTATTGGAAAAGAACTAGATTATTGTATAATATCCAAGCAGAGATCACTCCAGATAATGAGACTACAGTATGACAGCACGGTTGTTATTTGCACTGCTCATCCATGTGGAAACAATGGGACACAAAACTCAATGATAGTACACTTATAATCTCTCATGAGTCTTAAAAAGTAAACACAGCTATCTGCTGTGTTTACTGGCTGGAATTATCTTTTTTAAGACCCAGATATACCACAAAGTGTTTTTCAGTTGGAAAACTGAAGAAACATTACAAAAGCAAAAACATACAGTGCAAGTGTTGTGTGGCTTAGTACGATCAACATTTAACATTGGGCTCAGTGGTTCAGGATTCTCAATACTAAAAATTAAACTGGGATTTGGCATATTTCTAAGTATGATAACATAACCATTTAAGTGAATAATCATAGATTAAATATCTTCAATTTGTTTCCTCCAGTTTCCATTACTCATCATTTCATGTGTGAACTCTCTTTCTGAAGGTGCTACTTTAATTGAAAGCATTGAAAGAGTACTTTGCCTGTTCATTTTGCAAACACAAGGAGTTTTATAGGGTGCAGGCTAGATCCAAAATACTGATGGTCAAAACTGTTGCAAATCTCAAAACCATTACATTTATGTACACATACCAGAGAAGTCCCAAAGGTACCTTCATCCCTGTTTCTTTACATATATATGTGCAGACAGATCAAAAGTCACATAGAGCAGTCAGGCATCATGATTCTGTTTAAGCCCTGATGGGCTTTGCAAAAGAGGCCCATCTTACCCACATGGTCCAAACCCAAATGAATTAAAAAAACCAAAAAAAAACCCAAAAAGCCAAACCCAAAACACTAATCTGGCAGTGCCAGAAAACGTATGAATGCCACCCTTTCTCCCTTTTGTCTGAAGACTTGTCTGTACAGAAAGCTGGCATCAGTTTTTTCATCTGCATGGAAAGACAAGGTTAATTATCTTTCACAGACCCAGAAAAGTGATTGCCCTCTAAAATATAGGGTATTCTTGAAAATGGGATACTTCCCTCTCCATGTCTTTTTAACTAAAGAGTTCAGTAATTTGGGATTAACAAGATTTTTTTAAGGAGACACTAGATAATAACTCACTACCTTAGTAATTTAGGCATTGATAGAGAAAAGAATGTGGAATCCATCTAATTTCTTAGTGAGAATAAGTTTTATTGGTAAAGTGGAAATATCTCATTGGAAGATGATGGGACACAACAACCCTGAACTCAAAGCCTGGATCATGCCATAGTTGGGGTGGGTAGAAGGTTCTTATCACTGAGTTGTTATTGTTTGTAAGGGAGGCAAGGGATAAGAAAAGGTGGTTGTCGTAGACACTTGATTTCAGAAGAAGATTCACAACAGAGGCTTAGGGAGCCCTTCTTTGCAACACTGAGCCTTCATGAGAACTGCAGGCTTTTCAATTTCTACCTTAGAGAGCTTTTTTTTGCCAATTGATCTGCTTTGGCAATAAGGTATGGCCATGTCAGCCTCTGGTTAAAGAGAGGACACAGCTCACTGTACACTGAAGGACACCAAATAAAAGCAAATGTGCTGAGGGAACAAAAATCACATTCTGCCAAGAGCAGTGTCAAGGACGATTCTCCATTCTTCCACTGAATAGTTTTTTCTTGAAAATTTCTGATCAGATGAGGCCCTGCTGCCAGCCTGTGTAAGACCTTTGCACTCACACCCACCTGCTGTGGTAGCCTGGCTGCCTTGAGGGACAGTGCTGGGCTGAAGGGCGCCTGCTGGCCTCAGCCATCAACACGGACACACACTGGCCTTTTCACAGGTTTGAACATACACCTGCAGTGGAGAACACAGATGCTCTGCAAATAGAAATATTTTCTTCAAGCAGTGCTTCTCATATATGACTGAAAAGATACACCAAAATGATAATTCCAAAATGTTATCTACATGCTGGCAAGTCAGGAAGCCCAGCCTATGTCTATATCTGAACACTGGCAGATGGTGAAAGCGAATTTTTTTGAGGTTATGAAATCACAGAATCATTAAAAAACCCCAAAACATGAAAAGAAATTGAGTTTGCCATGAAGGGCATTTTTGTACTAATGACAACTAATGCATTTATTCAAATATCTTTGCCTTAAACATCTTAATAGAAGTGATGCTATTCTCAACCCAATGATTCTATCATCATGTAGTCAAGCCAGTCTCGAAATCAAGATGTTTCAGGTCATCCAAGCAATATTAATCACTCTAAAACCTTTGAATCACTAGATATGCTATATTTGACTTCTATATTTGTAGCAAATACAAGAATACTGAAATGTTTTAAAAGACCTAAATAGCCCATTTTCTCTACTTCAGTCACTACTCACAGGCTCTTCACTTAAATATAGGAAACTAATGAAAACTGCAAAGCAGGAGGGATTGCTATTTAAATATCCATACACTAGTGTTCGTACATACCATACCCTGATGCTGCAGTTTTGGACAGGATTGGGCCATCTGCTTGCGACAGAGCATTAACTCACATTGACCTAGAGCTAAACCTTACTTAGATTACAGATTTTTTAAAAAACAAAATCTGTATTTATTCAGATTTAATTCTACCTAATTTCAGGTGCTATGATAAGAGTGAGCAGACGTAAAATCCGCAGTGGTAACGACTTAAGTATACTCCAATTGCTTAACAGAAAGAACAGATAAATAAGCAAAAGAGAAATTATAAAAGGAAACTTCAAAAAAAAACCCAAGTTTACATGGCAGGTTTTAAGATTGTTATTCTATCAGAGACCTGTCCTTTGGAGAAAGGAATTCAAACCAAATTGAAGACAATAGCACAATTTATAAGAGGTTAAAGACAGGACAGGAATTAGGAAAACTGAGAGGGAATTTCAGGAGTAAGTATGGAAAGACACAGACACCAAATACTGCATTATCTAAATACCTGTGGAGCAGGATGATTTTGAAAGAATCAGTGGTTCTACTGGGCCTTCTAGAAGTGAAAGGATCAGTAAATGGGGATGAAGTCACCACATCTGTCAAAAGTTCTTTTTTCTTCAAGAAGTCAGAGAAAATGTCTGTTCTCCTTATCATATAAGGAAGAAGCACTGTTAGAAATTAAAGCTTTAGAGTTTTTCCTTAAGAGTTTTTATAACAAAATACTTAAATTAGTCTTGAACCACCAAAGAACTAAAATTTGATTCATGAGGACATTAGTGGGTTTAATTGCTATCTCATTACCACTCTCAGGAAAAAGTAATCCAGACCTTAGACCCTTGCAGTTTTGATCCACAAGGTACTCGGGACCCTGGGTATTGTGCAAGGAAATTTCACAGTCCTGAGCATGCTGAGGATGTAGTATGATGTGCTTTTTGTAAGACAGTTGTTGTTTTTCCATCCCTCACAGACTCCTTGCTGCTTCTTCTAAATATAACACCCGACATGGGCCACTCCCAGACCAGGATTGTGGTTTGAGTACTAAGGAATTGTCTCTGTTCTTCTGTTACATCAAGGGGAGGCTCTATTTTTGTACTGCCTGTTTGACTGACACTGGGATGAGCTTTCAGCCCATGAGAGAGATGTCACGAGATTTTTTGAGACAATAGCAGTTCAGAAAAGTATGTAGACTGAGGGACGCCTACTCAAGATCAGACTCATCTGCTAAACTATCTCGTGGCTGATCATGGATTTTGGCCATAGAATCTGGCACATCCATTTTAGATTAGGTTATACAAGTCCCTAATGTTCCCTGTATTTCCGGTTTATATCATTCCAATAGGACTTCAAATGGGGGAAAAGCTATTCTTACAGGATAAACAAACCCTGTTTCTTGGTCTGTGTCAGTTTAGCTCAAGGAAGTGCTGGGCACACGACCTCTGGTTCCTTGCCATCAGGAGAGGAAGCTGCTGAGTTACCCCCAGGGGGTCTGAACCCACTGAAAAGTCAGCTCCTCCCACAGCATAATGAATGCTGGATAAAAGCTTTTTTATTTTGCTAACCTGCACTATGATGGAGTTACCCTCTTCTTGGTTTGTAAGAGGTGATGGTTTCTGTCAGACAGAGGGAGGAAACATCCAGTGCTTGTTCTTCTGAGGCTGGTCATTAGGTCATCTTTCTTTAGGCATGGTCATCTTTCTAAGGATGCCTTTCTAACCCTGGCAGCAGAGTTTCTCTGTCAGTTCAGGTATTTCACCTCTCCATCTTCTTCATTAAATAAAGAGCCTGTGGTTGCTTTATCAGTGGACATAACAGTTGTCTGCCCACAAGTGTGAACTGTTTCCTTTGGCTGGAAATGTATGTAAAACTAATGTCCTGGTTTTTTCAACATGAAGTTTTACTAGTTTAAGATCCTGGAATACTTTCAGGAGTTGTGACATCACTTCATATTTCTCATCTTAT
Organism: Polioptila caerulea; assembly: GCA_013397295.1. Lineage (NCBI taxonomy): Eukaryota > Metazoa > Chordata > Aves > Passeriformes > Certhiidae > Polioptila > Polioptila caerulea. Next base: position 208,855 of record VYXF01010571.1, read on the forward strand.
TGAAATTTCCAGTATTGAAATTAAATAAATCACTGAGCAAGACTGTGGAGCAAATTGATGCACATCCATGTGTTACATGTGACTGTGTTACAGAAATAAACATTAGTAGAGGCTCATATGTAAAAAAATAAATTCACTCTCCAGTCCAAAAAACTCAAGCATCCTACAAGAATGTTCGGCAATGAATGATGATGGTTTGATTTGTTTCATCTACCTTTCCTCTACCAAAATTTGCACTTACATGCAGGAACAAGTTTCTTATGTTTTCATTGCTGACGCTGCTTCTGTCTAATCTCTGCTGATAGTTTAAAGCTTTTTTTAGTTAGGAACATCCTTATTTCCTTACACCAACAGGCAGCATTATAAAGCAGTCTACAAAAGGCCATTGGGAGCAAAACTAACACCACCAGGCCTTGTTCTGATTCTGGTGGAAACCAGCTGCCAGCTTTTGATTTCTCTGTTGTCAGCTTTGGTAACTGTATTTGCCAAGACAGCTGGTTATTCCCTCCATTCTCTGACCTTCTCATGAGCATTAGCTTCTAGAGGTAACAGATCTCCTACCTAATGACTAAGGAACATCTTTACTTTTAGAAGTGTGGATTTGAGTGGAAAATCAATTTTTTTGAGGTGTACTTGGCAGAATTGTCATGGTGAGGACCAGATAGAGGAGGGAGCACAACTTTAAAACTACACTGAAAAAACTCAATTTGTTACAGAAAAAAGGTTGAACTTTCATTCTAGTAAGCCAGTAAATCAATAAATAATAAAAATAATGTTTACAAGGCTATAAATGGGCTTCAAAGTAAACAGTCCATTAAGATGAATGGTAAAGTTTGCATTCCTCTTAGTACTATTGATTCAGCCTGGATGCCTGTAGATTCATGAAAATAGCACTGCAGCATTCACATTTTAGAAGATTTTCTTTCTACCAAGAAGTACTATCTTTCAAAACAAAATAGAAGTTTGAAATTATAGAAGGCAATTGTCAGACGCTGTTCCACATATTTTCAGCTTTATGTTATGAAATAATGTGATTTTTTTTTTCCAGTAGTAAGGTTTTAATACTTAAGTAACAGTGACAGTACTGAAAAATATGCATAAAATTAAATCAACTTGGAATAAAAATCATGGTCCTATTTAAAAGCATTGTCTTACTCTCTAACAGGCCACCTTGTGAGCAGTTTTGAAAACATTCTATTGGCAGCAGACACTCACACCTTAATTTTTATGCATATAACCCTTTCCTTATTATTGTTACTTGTGGAATAACAGAATTCATTGATCATAAGACATATCCTTTAATACAAGCTTGGATTTTTTTTTTCAAAAAGACAGTTTTGCATTCCAAAAGCTCATTAAAATTTGGGGTATTTGGATCTGGAAAGAAAGTTCTGGAGGAGGCACTTTTCCTCCATCAATCAGACAAATGATTCACATACAGCCTTTTTCATTGCGGATCTAAAGCCAAGTAAAATGAATACAGCCACTGCATTCTGCCTTATGAATGTTGCTCTGGAGGACATTTCAGAGGTATTTACTGAAATCTACTATATTTTTTTAAACATTTGTCCAGAATCTTTTATTCTGTCTAGCACATGTGATTCATGAGCCCTGAGTGTATGAACCCAGTGGTTGTTCCTTATCTGTGGATATAATTAATCCACAAGAAAAATTCCACTTTATTGCATTGACTTCTGGTGACTCAGATGCAGAATATCAACATTATCCTATGCAAATGCCTTCCTATGTGACAGTAGCATCTTGAACATAACAAAAGGAGAGATTCTGCCTCAGAAAGTTTGCCTTTCGTAATTTACAAAGCAAATCTACCTTTCTGTCCTAAAAAGTTCCCTTTTAAAATTTGCACTGACTGGCCTTGCAAAACAGAGCAGTTCATGCCTGACTGCATGGTAAAGGCATTTAAAGGCACTGCTGAAGAACAGGGTAAGCAGACCCTAAACATCGAGCTCTCTGGGATTTAGAAATTTCCACTGTCTAACAGAAAGTATGGCAGATCTTCCTATTGCAAGAATATGGTAGCTATCCTTCCCCTAGGAATGCTGCTTGCAGTTTCCTCAATTTTTGGTTATTTTTTAAAATATGCTGGTAAGGAAGTCCTTACGGGGATCATGTACATATAAACACTGTGTTCCGCTAATGGAACTTCAAGGATGTTGTTTTGCATCTTGCCTAAGAGGCTAAATACATCAATTTTATGATATACTCAACCTGTAAAAGCATTTGTCCTTAAAACTCCAGTCTCCTCACAAAGACAGGTCTTCTATTAATGGAATCAATTAGTAGAGTTCAACATACCAGCAAATGAGAGCAAACAAAGCCAAACAAAATCCTTTTTGCTTCAGATTTATTTTTTTATGAAACCTATTGGCTTTTGCCTTTTATCCCCATCCCCCTTTACTTGCTGATTGTTTCACTGCCATTATGTCTAAATTAATGATGTGTTTGGCAGTCAGACAACTGATCCAATTGGCTGTAATGTCACATCTGAAAATGCTCATCAGTTCTGCAGCCTACTCATTTTTTATGACTGACATGAACACAGCCATTGAACAGTGTGCTTGCTCCTGCTCTCCCCACACACTCTGCACACAAACAGCAATATTGACATTAATTTGGTGAATATGCAGCCATGCTTATTGAGTGTGGAGAGTTTCATTGTAGAGGAGTGGAGAGTAGAGGACTCCAGCAACCACTGCTGGAGGAAAAGTGACTCTGCACCTCAGTCTGGGAGCCCAGCCTGGGGTTGCCCAATCCTTTCTAAAAAGGCAGGGTGTATTTTTCAGGTGGGGGGCCCTCTTAAGTGGGACAAGCTAGCATAATTGTATTTCTAACTACTTGGCTGCAGCAAGAAGGCAGAAAAAACAGAGGTATTCATTCCTGTCTCTCTGCCACAGGCTCAACAAAAAGATTTACATGTCTTGCAGTGCTAAAATGGACATTCCTCTCTTCCACCATTCAAGTTATTAACAACTGTATCAGATAGTACAACAACTAGGACAGACTTTGGTGAAAATCCATATAATTTAGCCTTCCATTTTGACGGTGAAGCGCCACTAACTATTGTCTCAGTACAGAGAAACAAGTACTCTTGTTTCAAAATAATTTTCTACGTGTCCATTAATTTCTTTGTCAATAATGTCTTTTCCTTTGCTTGCTTGTGTAAATACCATGTGAGACAGTGCCAGTTTTACCACGATCTGTGGAAGATAATATATGTTGTTTCTTCTCAGTGAGCTAGGTCTGTTACCCACTTTGAGAAATAAATTATATTTGTTTCATGTTGTTTGTTCTTTCCAAATCAATGGGGACCATTCATCATCTTATCTCTCAGGTGCTTAGAAATAATTAATTTTATTGCTCATTTCTTCTAGAAATTGAAGTTCACCACTCAGGTGGTCTCTAATTTCTCAATACCATTTCTTTTAAAGATAGAAACCATAGCTGTCCAGAGAAAATTTCCTGGCAATTCATTCACCCTTCCAAACTTCTCAAAAATAACTGAACAGCCATATGATTCATCTGTCAGTTCTTTAAGTATCCTCAGAAGAAATCAATCAGGTGCAGCTGATTTAACATCTCTCATTTATGTTCCTTCTCTCTAAGAGTCTGAGATCTTGCTTACTCTTTTGCAACTGGAGTTAACCGACTACTTGCCACCTGAAAATTGACCTCTTTAATGAAGGACAATACAGAAAAACTTAGCTCAGTATTTCCCTAGAAGAAATCTCTAGTACTGATGTCATAGGCATTACAGCTAAAACTATTTTCCCCTACATGAAGTGGAAAAAATATTGGAAAAAAATAAATAAGCATTTTTCCTTTTTAATTCTTTATCCTTCACTCTCAGGGTTTTTTTTCTTAAACTTTCAGTATGGCTACACATCTGCAGCAGTATTTTCAAGTATATTGAATTCTAATTAGTCTCACCATGTCACTCTGGCTTGTAGGTAAAAGAATTTCTTTTCCCCAGCCAAGAAAAGTTAACAATTAAAGTGCTCACAGTGGAATTCTTATCTATATATCAATAGGATGATGGCAAATAAATAATTTTAAACACAGAACAGTGCTATCCTCTGAACCAGTAATTCCAAAGGTATTCAATAACACTACAAGGATGTAGCAGATTAAAGGCAATGAGTATCCTGCTCTGAAGCTACTATTAGTTTCTTTTAAATGTATAATTGATTGGTTCCTCCAATATTCCAATTCCTTCTACATTGTTAGCAACAGCATCTGATCAAATATTCTTTGCCTCAGGACTGTAGCTGTACTAACCATGTCATGGTAAGACTGAAAAGTTCCCTGACAACTGCTTCACAAGACAAGGAAAAGGCTGAGAATAGCAAAAGAGACCACCCATGCTTCACACTCAAGTCTGAGAGCTCTGCAACAACAAAGCTCAGTTTCTTACTTTAAACCTTCCATTGCCACTCAGTGTTGCTATGCAAATCAGGGCTTATAGAGGACAAGCAGAAGCTAATATGAGAATTAAATGCATTAGTTCTAAGACAATTTTTACTACTTTATATCTCTGCTCATTTAGAATGCATGTCGAATTACAATTATGCATGTGAACCAAAGATAGTCTGAGTTAAGTGTCTGAAAAGTTTTCTAATTGCAAAAAAAGTCTTCAAACTTCTTATTCACTTAAAAGGTGTATGCTTCACAGGCCTCTGGTAAAAATATTTTGGCATTCTTTTAATAATTTATCTATTTTGTTAACTCCAGGGTTTGTAAATATATTTAAATTTTTATAACTAATTGTGTTTTTCAAAATAAATGTATTTTGTAAATTTAAGGAACTTTCTTGAAGTAAGTATTCCTGGATAAGCAACTCTGAGAATAAAACTGTCAAAGATCTGGCAGCTATTGAAAAATGTTATATGAAAAGCACAACATCCGAAATTCCAGTGTGGAAGGAAGTAGGAAGAAGAGCAAGATGAAAATACAGAGTCCTCTGAAAACCAAAAGACAAATAGGAAAAGTAAGCTATACCACGGGTATTGCAGCACTGATTTTGTGTTTCACTGTAGCAATGAATTACACCAACCCACCCAGTGTACCTCTGTGAAAAATCAGGAACATGTCAGCTATGGAGGCAGTAACCTCTACCAGAGGGATGGTAATGAAGAGTAAGAACCTCTTTCAAACAATCTGATAAAATAAATTAAATACCTTCATCTATACCCATAAGATGCATATAATGTGGCAATGTAAGCATGGAGGATAAAATTAGAAGTGTTAAAGTGCAGAATTAATTAATACCAATAAGGACATGCATTTGAAATCAGAGGGAGATAAAAGAAAGTAAAGGTTCACCATTTAATGGGGAGGACAGCAAATAACAGGCACAAAGAGCATCTGCCCATTTCACTTCAGTCGTCATGAAAAAAAGTCACTGAGAGCAAATGTTACTGAAATTCATTTAAAAGAGAGCAGTATGAAGGCCAGAAGAGAGAAGGCATTGGTTCAGTACCATTTAGTTATATCAAATGCATTTAAGTTCATTCCTGATTAAATTCACCACTGAGAACCTAAAAAATCACCCAAAGCAATTCCTGGGGCATTAGAACTTTGACAACCTCAGTAGGGGAAGGAAAGAATTCAAAATACTGCAGAGAAGTCAGCATAGCATCTATCATAAAAAAGGGGGAATAGGAGACCATAGCCTCATTCAGTGTCCAGAAGCAACATTAGACAAAGAATCAAATAATCAATGTACAAACATCTTTAGGATATGAAAGTGATTAAAACTGCTGACAAAGGTTTGTCAGGAGTAAATCACATCAAATCAAATCACTCTACTCACCTTTTTTTAGAAGGACAGCAATATCTGCGATATACCTATACTTTATTACATTTTTTTTAATTTAGTTTTGCATTATCTTGCCATAAACAAATTGCAGAAATACAGGTTAAATAAAATTTCCATAAAATAGCTGAAAGTGCATTTAAACCAAAAATGCCCCAAATACATTAGCAGTGTAAGTATAATTCAAGCAAGATTCTGCCCTGAGTTGTCCTAGATCCAGTTTGATTCAACGTGTTCATGAATTACTTGGGTAATAGAACAGAGAATACACTTAAGGTGTTTGTGATGACATAACATTAAACACATAAGGGAAGAGAGTATCTTTTAGATAGAGTATCAATTAGAAAACTAATTGATCTTGGTATATTGGATTTCAAACCTGAAATTCAATAAAGACAAATGCAGAGTACTACATCAAAAAGAAAGACAACAGATACACAATTACAAAATCAAAACCTGAAGAGGCAGCAATCCGTCAGAAAGGGATCTGCTATTGAAGCAGTTTGCTTCATATGTGAAATATGAGTGGAAGTTGTGACACTCCTGGAGAAAATAAAACAAAAAGGCAAATCTAATTCTGGATGCAACTCAGAGGAGTGACACGATAAGAAACAACATGCTGATTCTGATCCAGTCAGTCAGGCTTCCACTACACCTTGATGCCCCATCTGCTCAACACACTTCACACCCAAAACAATTTAAGGGGAAGCCAGCAGACAAAGACACAGGAATGAAAGACCAGATTAAGGAAGAAATATAGCAATCCTTCAACACACAAAAGCAGAGAGAGTTCTGTGATGGGTAAAGAGAGGAGGCTGGAGACAGCTAAATGGCCTTTGGCTACTCCCAGTGCTGTGACAGTATCTTAGAAAGCCAGGCTGCCAGCTACTGTTGCTGCCACCAAGAAAGGGTTTGGATGAGTAGACTTATGGTTATCTTGTGGAGGAAGAAGAGATCCCAGAAGCAAGAGTCACAATCTAGGACGGGGACAGAAACAGCAATGTCTGTTTTCTACATCTTGCTAGCACAGTCTGAATTTAGCCTTTCTCCTTGAAAGGTGTCTGCTTTCAGTATTGCCTACACTGTTGAGAGGCCTTGAGCTGTGCTGTAGAAGGCATGTATAGAGAGCATGTGATGTCCACCAAGAGAAGAACAAGAATTTGATAACGTTAAAGAAGAAAAGCTTTAGCAGACATATTAGCAGGAAAGTCTTGAAGAGAAGCTCTAGAAATTATTGCACAGAACATTACAAAACTTCATTTGGTACAAGGATGATGAGGTGTTAGGGGAAAAAACACGTTAGCATCTGCAAGTAGGTGTGTTTGTTGCCTCCCTGTGAAGAAAGACAAAAAAGTGACTCTCTGAGGGTCATTTCCATCATCACACTTCTGATTAATAACATTTCATTATGTCTTCATATTTTACCAGGAAAAATGTGGAAGCAGCACATTGAACTTTGTGCTGATGGTAACTTTCAGAGCCCCCCTTATAGCTCTGGGACAAACTGGTAAGATAAGCTCCAGCATAATTTTTAGCTACAATTATATGGTGTGTGACATCAGCCCATAGAAATTGTTTCTGGCTTCGCTCTCTGGCATCAGTGAGCAAGTGCTAAGTCATACATCTGTTTGGGAATGCAATCACATTATTATCTCCTGACAGAGAACATAATCAAGTAATTTCAGCCCTGGTATAAATGGATAACCATTTATTATAAATGGATAACCATTCTCAGTTACCCTCTGAAGAAGCCTCCTTGTCTCTATTACTGCTGTATAGGTAAATTAAACTCCTTAATTTATGTGCTCCAAATTAGTTAAAATAATTTAAAGTAGATGGAGTTAACCGCTTGGAAGTTATTTCTCAATAACTAAGCTAATCATTCCTAGGGCTCTTTATAATCAATGCTGGATTGTTTCTCAGTGAATACACACATCACCTTGCTATTACTTCAGTGGAGTAATGCTGAGTTAAACCAGCTGAGGATTGGACCCACAATATCTCAAGGGTACTTACTTTTAATTTAGTAATAATTACACCCTATGCTAATATACTAGAAGGTCTTTGGCCTTCGAGTTAATGAAATAATACCCAAATGACCCCAGAATCCATTTCTTCAGCAAAGGGGAAAATTATTATTTCATAAACAGGAAGTAACCTCAATTTCTTATAATAAACTTCATTTTGCATATAAAAGGAGAAAGAAAAAAAAAAAGACAGAGGAGAAGAACAAATAAGAAGATAAATTTAAATATTATTTTCTGTGGTTCTTATCTGTCTGGTTTTTTATAACCCAACTCAAAAGTGTAAACCATGAATGCACACAAACATATTAAATTAATCCCTATTTCACCACCTACTGAAGGTCTCACAGAATTATGACAAATGCTACATAGGGATGAGAAGCCACATGTTCTGCCACACCCAGAAAGAATTATATCTCAGACCAGATTAATAATAACCTGGGAGTGTTTGTCTTCCATCCTCACAGTAAACTAGTAAGGAAATTGAACATGTGGTCTCAGAATAACAACCTAAAGTGGTGATGGCAAGTCATATAAATTTTTCCAAGGAAAATTGTTACATCTTCATCTCCTATGCACTATTTTTTTTCCACATTGTTTTTTAACCCTTTCACACTGAGCTAATTTCATTAGCACACAATTATATTTTCTTACAGTTTCACAGAGAGAGGATCAGATCCTGCCAAAACCAAAGGATACTACTGGAGTCTTTTTCCTTACACACTTCTTTAAAAGGACAGTTGCAGAGGATAGATTTTTAACTTTTTAGTCAAATAAAATCATTGTTTCATACAGTAAGTTATATCTCCCACATCAAGGAGCTGGAACTAGATGAACTTCAAGGTCCCCTTCCAATCCAAGCCATTCTATGATTCCATGATCCCTATGTCATTTATTTCTATTTCATATCTGTTCACATCTGAACAGTTTACTATAGGTTTTTGTAGTACAGCTGCAGGAGCACAATTTTGGTCAAAGCTTTACATAGATGGCCCTTCCCTGTTCTATATGAAAACATATACCACTCTTCCAAAGCATAATTTTGTGAACAAACTAATAAAATTTGAATTTTGAAATTACAACAAATTGTATTGATTTCTATAGTTAGATCACCAAACTAGAGTAACATTGTATTGCAAATTACAGTTACGCTCTGGCAGGGCATGTAATCATTGAGTAGGTCCCATCTTTAAGGTCCCTTCCAACCTATCATTTCATTCTATCATTTTAAGCTTGAAATATCCTGGAGGAATTTTTTGAGAGACAGAGAGTTTCTAGAATTAAGTCAAAACAATTTTACATATTGTAAAATGGTTTGATAATGATTAGCAGGTGACCTCTGAGGAAAGTTTTTGACTTAAAAGTAGATAAAAATAAAGCTCTGTTAAAGCTGCATACAACACATAGTGTTTTGAAAATCAGCTGATAGCCTGAAAATAGTCTGTATTAATTTTTAAAGAAAAGTAATCTGTGTCCCTCTTTAATCTCTTTTTTTTTTCTCTGACAAAAGCCGAAATAACAACAGGATTGCGTCCTAATAAATGCTGTATTTAGTCCTGATAAATGCTGCAGTAACACAGACAATATTAAGACTGACAAAAATATTTTGTTGAAGTTTGTGCTGAGTTGGTAAAATAAATATTGAGGAAACCATAAAACATGTTCCTTTTGATCATCTCTTTATCAAATTTATCATCATGTTTTCAGATCCAGAGCTGATATCATAAAACCTTCCCAGTTTGGCTTACATTGAAGGTTTTGCAGCCTTGCATAACCTTCGGATGGGATGTATTGGGAAAGGAAGGAGTCACTGCCAAATTTGATTTCTTGATAAACACATATTGTCCTAGAAGCATCAGTTATGCATGCAATGGAGACTTACTTCTCTGGGGTGAAATAAGGTCCTTTATCCAGATCCTCAAAGAATGTGGTGGTATTACAACTCTGTGAACTCTTCTTTACTGGTTGCACACATTTTAAAGGTACAGAGTTACACTGGGTCATTTTATTGCTGTGTGTTGCTTTTCTTCTGGGCCAGTGACCTTTGTGTTCTTTCCTACCCAGTGGCTGCATGAACACTGCACCCTTTCTCCTTCCCCCTCCCCTCCATTCCACGTTGCTCTGGATAGTAAGGGCACTTCCCTGAAGGGTCACTGAGGAGTGACAAAGCCTCTCAGGCAGTATCTGCCATGAGGCTTTTAATTTCACGAACAACCCGTCTCTACTCTAAAAGTTACTTGAGCTCTTGACAGACAGAGTCTAGGATGGTTTGTCTTGACTTTCTCCAGGTGGTGCTGACTTTCCAAACCCCTTCCCTACTGCAATTTGGACTCTGATTTGGAAACTACACAACTAAATTTTAAATACTCTCACTAGCTTATCCTGTGAATTGGTTCTTCTACTGTCAAAAATCAAAATCTTTCTGCAAATCACAGGGACACCTGAACTTCTGTGGAAAAGCAGATAAAACTTCATGATAGAAAATATTAGACAGATTAAATAGGGGGCTTGCCAAAATTCCCTTCTTCTTACTTTATAAACGTCTCAATCTAGTTAAAGCCAAATTCTTTCCTTGTGCTGTACTTCAGAGGTAGTTTACAGAACATTACAGAAGTTACAAAATGAAATTGGTGTGAGTGACGAGGGATTTGGCCATTCAAGTGTTTATTTCAAGCCTTACACTCTCAATCTGGAAGAATCTAGAAAATGTGAAAGTACTGTTGTCATTGTTGCAGATTCCTGAAGTCAGTTTTTCAGAAGACTAAGTTTCCTATGGAAACAGTGCGGAGTGATGCAAGTATTTCACCTTATTTTAAAAGCTCTCTGTAGAATTTTAGAGTATGTGACATTAACAATTCTCCTATTTCAAGCAAGTGAAGCTCCACTCTGAGTTAGTCTCATTGAACAACAGTGAAGTGGAAATTGTAGTAAGTTACAAATAATTTCTAATAGCCTTGTGTTGTCTTCCAGGCATATTTCAAATAATACATATGAGGTTGGATCAGCTGCTAAATCTGCATTTATGTATTAGCAATTTGAAGGAAATAATTAATTTTAACATTGTTATAGTTTCTGTATCAGTGTTTCAAAATAACTGGCTGTGATTAATAGACCATGATAAGAATTTTGATCAATGATATAACGTTTCTTCGTTTAAAAAGGAGGGATTTATTGCACGTTACAATTTTTTTGAACTGTGTAGATTTCAATCTTGTCTGAAAATGCAATCTTCATCCATTCAGTGACACAAGAAGTTAGCTTCCTCCACTCAAACATTTAGAAATCATGCCTCCATTCCCATTCCTCCTGTCATTATTTCATTTAATTTCGTACGGTTTTAATGAGTGATTCTTTTCAACAGTTTTTGAGTGTTTCAGATAGCAATATTTCATTCTGGAATAAAAGCTAATGATCCATAAATACATAATGCAATATTTTTATGGCCAGTAAATTAGTCTTAAATGAGTTCAGTAAGTTCTCTGACGCATGTCATTAATTGCTAATGGTGTTTTAACTAGATAATTGTTGTAAAAGGTTGTTTATCATCACCATTGGTGGGGTGACTGTTCCTTGCAATCTGTCCCACCTGGTACTGCTGAACTTCCTCTGTCTACAATTGTGTACAGCAAAGAGATCAGGGAACTGTGAAGCATAATTTAAATATCAAATTCAAACACATCCAGTGGACAATGAACCTACAGATCATCAGACCGAGTAAGATCAGATTACTTTTTGTTTTTCAGACAGAAACACATATGTATCATATCATAGGGCTCCTTACACATGGCATAAATGAGTCATAGACCAAGCCTGACTAAGTAGTAAAAATGCCCAAGCTTAGATCCAAGCCGATTCAGGCATTAAATTACCTAAAGATTACACTATGCAATGACTTGGTGACATGAGTAGAAAGTGAAACTTGAATAGTCATTAGTGGTTTCTCCTCAGGATAAAGAGGTAGTATTACCTTAATAACATGCAGTAATTAGAGGGGAAGTTCACCAAGCACTAAGCAAAGTGAACTTTTCAATACACAAGAGCAAGTTGCCAGTAAAAGTGAATTGAATTGAAAAGTAAAAGAATTGTATCTCCTCTTCGGACTTGAATCCTTGACCAGTATTATGCTTTCACAGGCTGTTGCCACCATGTTAATTATCAAGCAAACAGTTATCTTTGGTAAGGTCAGATCTAGCCACAAAGAAGAGTAACACAAAGTCTTGTTTAAGTAAACACAGAGGCCCTAAGTATCCAGAGGCAAGGCCTTTGCTTGCTATTCCAAGTCGCTGGGTTGTCCTCCTTTTTAAAAACATACATAAACTTTTGCCTTTGCCCTCACAAGTGGGTTTTCTTAGGGTATTGCTACAAATATTGTACTTTGGTGTCTTTGGGTCCTCTTTTCAAGTTTTGTCTGTGATTCTTTGGCCTCCCCGCTATTTTTCTCTGACACAACTCCCTCAGAGAAGTCCTATCCCATTACACATCCTTTCCAGTTGTGGCTAGCTGCATATTTTGACTCTGAACTGGTTAGTGCATAGACTGTTCATTGGATCCAGTTTGCTTTTTCCCCAGTTCATGCAACTTTCTTATAGGCTTAACCTAAAAGACAGGTAGTTGACCTCAGTTTTAGAATGGAATCTTTAGGTTAGTGTTTGCTCAATCCTTAGGAGAGCAACGTGGGCAGAATCATCTAAGATCAGCCCCTGGGTCATATCTGCTGTCCTTTCCCCTCCTCTTTTGCCTGAAGTTACATGGAGTCCCATGGTCATTATGGGCAGAGACTGGGGTTTGACTGTGCAAGTAGGGGCTAGTGGAAGTGTGTTACATGCCAGCTCTAAATCCTCCCAGGAATGACTAGAAGTTTCTTAAGGGAGGGTGCCTAACACTGCCAACCATTCTGTCTAATCCCTGCTATAGAAGGGAGGTCATAAGGGTGTGGAGAGTTTTGTTTGCCTTGCCTCTATGTGGAGCTAACATGTGTAAGATGTGTATGCACTACACAGAATGAACAAATGCAAATTATAGTGGCTTGTTTGATGCGCAACAGGATGATGAGGCTGGAGTGCTATATTCTGCCAATAAAATCAGGTACGAAGTCATATGTTGTGCTCATGCTATATATCACAATATTTTATCCATCTCATTGTCTGCTATATTCCCCAATTTCTTTATGCCATTAGACTAGTAACATGTTGCAGCTGTTTACCAGCCTTACGTGACTGAAAAATCCTGCCAAGCACAGCCTCCTCTGAGGAGTTAGTAAGCTTGTCAGGTAGCTCACAGAGAGAAGTGAAGACAAGCTTTTCTCCCCCAGAATGTCAGCCTTCTCAAGGCAGGATCACCACCCCCAGCAAAACAGCGCTGATGCTCGCTGTGCTGGAATCACTTAGAAACACCTTGCCCTCGCAGCACTATGACCACATCTCCCAGCAATGCTCTTCCCACAGCATCCCTTGACTGCCACCACATTTAGAAAGCTTCTGCTCTATTCCCATGTTCTTCACCCCCACTGTAAAAGTTTCAAGGCACTGTGATCAGAAACTGCTGCCTTTACCAGCTCACTCAGTGCTTGTCCTATTTTCCCCTCGAATATAGGCCTGAAAAACAGAGGAAGAATCACTCTCGTTCTTTAAAATGTGGAGCTAAAAGATGCTTTTATTGCCTTTACAAGGTGAAAAACGGTGGTAGAGAATGCACCTCAAAATGTGGCAAAAGCCAATCTGGAAAAAGGACATACCATGAGAATACAAGTATCTCTGGAGTGAATGTAGGCAGTGGGAGGAATTCTCTCTAGTTTCCCAGTTGAAGAGGCTCCTTTGTACAAGTAATATTAAAAGATTAACTGAGAAGGAGTGTAGGAGTGAACAAGGAATATTACAGGAGACAGAAAACTTGATTGCCAGTCCCTGATCTTGCATGTTCTTACATGGTCTTACATTTTACCTGCACCCAGCATTGGATAAGAGGCACAAGCAAACCTTGTGACCTTGGGATTTAGTCTGTTCAAGAGCAAGCTGCACCCATGGACTCAGAAAGCCATGCTCAGCCCCATTCCTTATGTTCTGCCAAGGCAGCATTCCACACAGAAAAGCACCCTCAACAAACCGGATGGGAGAGGTAGGGAAGCAAAGCAGCCTTACCTCACCAAGGTAAAATGGATTTGGGTAGAAAAGGGAATTGGCTGGTGTCCCACATCATAGGTCAACCATCAAACCACCCAGTTGTACAAAAACTGAGAAGCACCACCTCCTTCTTTAGGGATTGTAAGGTTTTGGGGGCCAACATCAGCCCTGAGTTTGTCTGCCAGACCAAAACATCTGCTGCAAATGAGAGAAAATGCACATATTTAATGAGCCAGTTGGGCTTACGCATAAGAGAGGCAATAAACTGCTTTTGAAAAGACATAAATAAACTGAAACTTCTGAAAATGAAAATTCTCTGTAACTCTTAGCCTGAAAAAGCAAGCAAAGCTCCAGTTTTAAGGGGCTGAATTAGCAACAATGTCATTTAATTTTATAGTAAATGTTACAGCACTCTCAAATAATGTTTCTACCTGTACCGGGAGCACCACTGTACGTAAAAATCACTTACCTGAGTGTGGCAGGCTTAGTTCGAAACTGGGCAGAAACATTAATTCGTGTAGTGGTTTTGCTTAGTTAATGATTAGGAGAAGAGTAAAGCAGGCTTAAATTTTGAAAGGTATAAAGAAAATTTATTAATAAAATTAAAAGAATAATAAGAATCAGAATAAAACCTTCAGAACACTTTTCTTCCTCCCCTCACACCTTTTTTTCACTGACAAAGTACAGAAATAAGACCTAGAATTTTCAGCCAGTTTTTTACTTCTAGAATAGTCTTTTTTCAGTTTACTTAGGGAGAGGAGTATCTCTTGTTGGGTTATGAATAAATTTCCACAAGAAAACATTCCTCTCATGGCTTCAATTTCCATCAACAGCAGTTGCTCTGGAATTTGCATTAGTGAAGCTCCTCCTGTTTTCATAGACTTTACTATAGCTGTGCTTCTGTGCTATGTCAACTTATGGGGTATTATTTTAAGGATGAACTGTTCAAAAGCAAAGGGGTTTTTTACTTATCTTGAAGATTATCTTCATCTCAGGGAACAGGTTCTCTTTTTCTTCTTCTTCTTCCTCTCTCAGGGCAAAGAGTCTTTATCACTTTATCTTTCTGTTCAAACTTTTTATGGAATCACGGTCACTTCAACATATGTTTTCTTTAGTACTGAATGCTTTTGTTCAGATTTACAATTTGAACATTTATCTCCCCCATGGTTTAAAGGAATATTCAATATACCATAGTCTATCACCATGATTTACAAGAGAATTTCAGCCGAAAAATAAGACATCTCCTTATTCACCTCTTATCTGGGATCTGATTTCTTCTTTACCGATTTCGGTGTTTTCATGTTGTTTCTTTACGTGTCTTCACTTCTCTAATTTCCCTCAGTTAGGAGAGGATTGAAGTCTGCAGGTCTCATCTGTGCACTGGGAGAGTTAATATCTCACCCGGGCCCTGCAGAGGGAAGGCTGGCGGCCGAAGCCGTCACTGTTCAGGCCATGCTGGGGGCTCTTGTCCTTCTCTCCCCCGCCTGGGAGTTGCTGGGGCCCGGCCCAGCTCCAGGGCTGCATGGGCCATGGCAGAGCAGGCCTGGCCCCTCGGGTGGGTGCTCCTGGGGCCCAGCAGACGCCGGCTCAGCCAGGCTGGTGGCGGGGCAGGGCTCATGTTGCCAAGATGTCAGCAGCCAGGACCTGGCCCAGCCTTGGCCGGGCCCATGGCCTCCCCTCCCTCGCCCGGCCGTGCCGAGGGCCCTGCAGGCCGCGTGGGCCGCGGTGGAGCGGGGCTGCCCAGCACCCCCGAAGCCAGAAACCAGGATTTTCAACTAAAAATGTGTGTTCCAAAGGCGTATCCAACCCTTTCATTGGTTTAATCATGTGTCAATATTTAAAATTTGCTACTGATTGGTTCTCTGTCAGGCCCACAGGAAGATAACAAGGCGCTAACAGGGAACCACTCCGTACCAAAATATGAATCAATGCCAAACCATGAGTTGCATTATGAAATGTTTTGAAGAACTTCGAGGGTTCTTCAGCTTACTGAAGAGAACTCATTGCAAAAAATGAGTTAAACTCCTTTGGGGTGAGTTCCTTTGGATATCTGGGGTATTTGTAAAATCTATTATTTCACTGTTCATAAATCTCTGTAAATAAGTCAGCCATTATTTCATCCCAGGACTCCAGTTTCTACTCCTGCTTTTGCTCCTCTCACAAGAGCTTACCATAATCCTCTTAATAACTATGTGTTCTGTTTACAGTACTTCGGCAATATCAACCCTAAGCCACTTTTTTTTTCAGTTGTTTAATGAAGATTAGATAAATTTCATTAGCATTCAAAGAGTGCTCTTTGCTGGTGTTCAGTTGTAGTTCTGTTGGGATTTTTAAAAAGCCTAAGGGAGGCGGTCATCCAAATACCAGTGAATTTCCATGAGAACAGGATACGTAGCAGAGGCCACTGAAGAATCCTAGCATTAATCATGTTGCATTACTCGGGTTAGCTCCTGAAATACATTTTGCACATCTGCACACTCGCTTGGTGCTGAGTCATACTATCAAAAAAAAAAAAAAAAAAAAAATTGAAAAATAGAAACATGCAACAGATTAAAAAAAGAGAAACAAAATGTCAAGCCTCATATGGTGTCATGTATGGGCTGAGGGTGACATGTTGTGTTAGCAAAAAGGGATTTAGAGAAGACAAGGCAGTACCTTCCTATTTAGTGCTGCTCTAAGGTCTTAAAAGCAGAGTTTTTCACCTTTCGTGTCATCCCTTTTCTTCTCTTTATCTTACTCTAAACCTTCATACTGAACCAGATCCTTAGTATCCAGCCAGTGGAAAAGTTCACCTCTCCAAGGATTTCTTAGCTATGAATATGTTTTGTTTGCATCCACTATTTAAAACTGGCAGAAATCTCTCTACATGGAGGACTATGATAACTTCTGTCCCCTACAGAGCTTGCAGAGACCTCAGCATCAAAGAAGCCAGTCTTAGAGACCACATTAAATATTGTGTTTAGCAAAAAAAGTGCACCTGACACAGATCTTGGTCTAAATACCTGGCAAGATGTTTCCCAGCTCCATGATTCCACAATTTGTTGGGAAGGACTGGTTCTCATGTAAAGGATGTGAATGAATATAAACTTCTCAGAAACACTGACTTTAAACGATTCCTGGCCCCACTGGCTATTGCTCCTCTTTTCACAGGTGATTATTAACACTGCTCTTGACCTTCTCTCTTCCCTGTGGAGACTCAGCTCAGGAAGTCACTGATGTTTCCCCATGCTGAGAAGGTGGGAGGAGCTGCACTTTCCCAAAGCACTGTTGGCAGGGAGGACAGAGAAAGACCCAGAGTGCTCTGACTTCCTTTAATCATTGAATACAAATGACCTAAAAATGACCCTAAAGGTAATCCACCTCCAAAATAAAAAGAAAATAAAAAATGAGGCAAGCAGGGAGAAGGGAGAATAATGAAGACGTCCC
Organism: Polioptila caerulea; assembly: GCA_013397295.1. Classification (NCBI taxonomy): domain Eukaryota; kingdom Metazoa; phylum Chordata; class Aves; order Passeriformes; family Certhiidae; genus Polioptila; species Polioptila caerulea. The sequence goes on from VYXF01010571.1 coordinate 226,257, forward strand.
TTTGATAAACTCTGCCCCTTTACAAAGGCTGGAGGGCAGAATTTCAAGATACAAGTGGTGATGGTAAAGGTGGCAGCTTTCCAATATCAAACTGTTGTCAGTTTATCCTGAAAAGTTAACCTTTTTAAACCAGCACCGAATCTTTTCTTTTTCTGTATAACAGCATTTTGCCTTTTTGTGGAAACAGTTCTCTAATAGGCTTTCTTGTGGCCGTTTATTACACATCGGGCACTGGGTTTGGTTTCTAATAGTTCCTTTTCATCTAGCTGCCTACTGCTGACTGTGGAAAGTGTAGGTTTGGCTCCACTGATGGCTCTCTGTAATGGCTGTGATTACACCCTCTGCATCTTCTTCACAGTGCCAGCCTTTCAATTGAAAGCACATTATGCCTGGATAAAACTCAAAAAGCAGCTTAATATCAGGGTTCTCTGGAGCTATAATAACTGGTTCAAGATCGAACAGATAAAACCACATCAATATTTCTGTATGGTCCATGACGTAAAACACAACAACCCTGCATATGTCTATCCATGAGTTAAAGCTGTATTTCACCATCACTCTGGGGGAAGAGAGGTCAAAATAAACCAATGTCATCAGAAGGTCCAGAGAACAGTGTGTTATCAGCATCCTATCGCCTGCTGCATGCATCAGCAGCATAGTCTTTTCATGTCAGACCCAGTAGATTACTTTGCAAGTCATCATTCTTATGCAGGTATCCCTTTAAACTTGAGAAAATGTGTTTCTGCAAAATATTTTGCTATCACTGAACACAGTTATTTCCAGGGAATCTACTGAAATGTTGCTGTAAGTACAAACAGAATGATGCTTTCATCATCAAGGTGTGGGGGATGGGGGTAACCTGGGAAGAAGCTGGACATGAAACAGAACTATTTGTGCATTTATAAACTATAAAAATGTACCATTCAGTTTTGTGCTTGTGAAAACTTAAGGAAGCAGGTCCAGAATCCAAAATAGAAAAGAAAATAAAAAGGCAATACTTCATTCACTATTGGTTCTTTAGAGTTTATGTTTTGAATTATTTCTGTGCACAGGAAAATATTTAAAAACAAATTTTTTAACTGAAGTTCAGTTCTGCTGCATTTTACTGGTTCTCAAAAATGGAAAAAAACACCAAATATCTCAAGGATTTGACATGAAGGGAGGTGCAATGGGGTCAGAACTGTTATCAGTAATTGTATTCAAACTCTGCTTCAGTACCAGAATAGGTCAGTAAATACACTTACCTCAAAACTCAGTTAGACAGGCTGTAGTAGTGTTTGTGTGCAAAGCTAAGAAAATGCTGCATTCAGTGTTCACGAAGTGTTGGACTGTGGGGCCTTTTTGTCACAGCAGTCTTTTGGACCTTGCTGTCCACAGGACCAGACTGATGCAGGTTGTGCCCTTTCAGCAAGCAGTGTGGTTGAGCAGGAGCGGGCCTCTGTGGAGTAATTAGTCTAGAGGACCTGATGTTCTCTAGGTGCACATTTCAGAGTGGGATTTCTGGGGGAGGTCCCCTCAGGCTATCTGCCTATTTGTGATTAAAGATCTCTAGGTGCACATCTGGAGCAGATCCTTCAGTTGAGTTTCATTTGAAACAAGTTCATTTACTCTGATACTGCTTGATGATGCAAAACAGAGTGGAAGTGGAGACAACTGAGAGATTTACTTCAGTAATACTACTGCTCTGAATTCAAATGGGAATATAGTGCACCCTCAAACTGCAAGAAGAATCTACTTTCTGAATGGCTCAATGTTGTGAAGTGCTGAAGTGGTATGTAGGACACTGGACTTAATATCCAGTTTATAGTTTCATCAAAATATCTCTGTTCTTAGCTTTCCACTATAGAACAACTTTTTGAAACGTATTCTTCAAAACACCAAGTGTGTTTTACTGTGTGGACCAAATCCTCACATTTATGCACTAAAGCTACACATGCCATATAGGTACCTTTCAAGACACAGTCTATTTTATATGACAAATTTTCCACTTGTCTCCAAACAATCTTCCCATTTCAATACAAAGGTTAACTCTAGTTACGAGGCTCTGCCTGCACTGAAATAACCGCAAGTATGTGGACCCGCAGAGGGGCACTGTGATTGCTCAGCAGAGCCAAAGTCATCCATTGTTCCATCTCCCACCAGCAAAGACCTGGATTTGACAACAGCCAGAGAAACCACACAAGTTCTGTTCCTCCTAGGCTGCTCTGTTCCCTGGAGTTTGCTATCTCACTGAGGCAGGCGCTTAGTGAAACTGCCATCTGAGAGATCAGGAGTGACAGGCACAAATTTCCAAGGATCCCTAAAAATCTCATGTAACTTTTAAGCAAAACTGGCTTTGAATTTTTAATTTTTTTTTTTTAAGGGGCTCTGGCAATCTTACTGGAGCTGATATGAATTACCCAGATGAAGGCAGAGATTTAGAGTGGAAGTTAAAGTGCTCCCACGAAAAACACGCTGGTGTTATGTGTCTAGTTCCCAGAACTCTGATGCCTCCCTTTGCATCCACCATCAGCAATGCAATCATTCAAATAAGCTGAAATCAATCATATAATGAGCCCCACCATATGATACTTATCTTTGAGGGGAATGAATAAATCATTGTGCCTTTGTCAGGGTATTTATGCCACGAATTGACCTAGGAAGTGGAATGGCAACACTTTGATAGTTATGGCTGTGATAGCAACAATTTAGGAAAGAATGCATCTTTGTACTTTGACCAGTTTGAATCCTGGCACCTGTTGAAACTAAAATTGTGGAGGGAAAAAAGTCTTGCTGCAAACAGATGTTGGAAACAAAATGGTGAGCTTTCAGAGGAAAATGTAGGGGAGGCTTGATGCATAACCCCCCTTCCAGGAGGAAACCTACCTGGGAGCAACAAGAAACTGATAAGCTTCTTCCTCTTCCATGACAGAGCAAAGCTTGCAGGTCTGAACCGAGAGCAATTGTTGGGATTCACCTTTCAGCACAAAGCCACGCTTTGACGCAAGGAGTGCTCTCAAACTGATCACATTCCTCCTTTGGACATCTCTCCATCTCTCACTGCTCTCTGTCCATCCACAGCAGGCTTCTCATTCATAATTAATATTTTCATAAATAATACAGTCAGAAAAGCATAGATTTGCAGTAAATGGGCAAGTCTGTCTTTTCTGGCCAGTAACAAGTAGTGTCTACTAACGTATGACTGTTATGAAGGGTTAGAATCAAGCTTTATTTGCTGAGAATGAAATAAATCTGAATGTGAAGGTGGCTCCATTCAGCTTGGATTTGGTATTTTTGTATCTACCACCTGCAAGCTTTGTGTCCTGGACAATATGATACTGAAGACATCAAATGCTGAGTGACATCAGCCTGTCAATCTTTATTCTTGTTGTAGTGATTTTTAGTGCTAAACCCATTACTTTTAAGAGAGTACTGTAGATGTGAACAAACCATTATATTGGATTTTCAGAGGTTCTGGAAACTGTAATCAGTATTTGTGAGGCACAGACACTAGTTTTAAGAAAACCTGTTATAAACAAATTTATATCATAACTACTAGAGTATATGTACAAAATCTTCTGTATTCTTTATATAAATAGAATTAAAATATTGTGTATTATCAAATTATAAAGCTGAGGCAGGGAATTAGATATTAACATAGGGCATCTATGTTCTAGCACTGGATTCAAAGATAGCTTCAGAACCATCAAATGAAATTCCCTCTTCTCACAGCTGATTGCATTGCAGAACAATGCTTGCTGCATGAACAGATCACTGTCTCTGTCTGCATAGTGGCTGGGATTTTTTTGCCCAGAGAGCCTTTCGGAAGAATGTTCTCTAGTCCTATAAGTCTGATGTTTCCAAGTGTTTTCTAATTTCTAGCCTAAGCATATTCCTAGCTAGTTTACTGCCTTTTATTCTTATGTCAATATTGTTCTTTAGTTAAATACTTTCCCTCTTCTCTGATGCTTATTCTCTTCACATATCTGTAAAGCACAATAATTCCCTCTCTTGACCTTTGTTTTCTTTGGCTAAAAAAACAAAGCTCTTTTTTTCCTCTTGCAAAGTAGGCTGTCCTTTCCTGATTACTGTAGAAAACCTCTGTATCTGCTAAGACTTGAACTCAGGTCATTTAACATACAACATTCTTTATCACAGAAGTATCTTGTTCAATTACATTCTTCATTTCCATCTCTACTCAAAATTTATAACCTTACAGGTAGAATAATATTTGTCTTTGTTTTTCTTGGTTGCATTATAAAGGTGACTTAAAGGCTTTCTTTATCCCCTCCCTTCTATACAAGGCTCCCTTGTAACTTAATAGACATCACCTCTGCTTCTAGCAGGTCTGGCTCCTTGTTATACAGCTAAGAAAATCTGGTTGTTTGTATGCATTGTGCACATGGTCTTGCAGTGTTCCAGTTAGACCTCATCCTGTCCCTAGGAATTAATCTGATTTATGCTGTAACTTAATAAGTAAGCTTTCTCCCTGGCATTGGTTTTCTCTCAACAAATATGGTAACTGGGCCCCCACTTCTTGTGATTGTCTATCAGAGAAAATACTGAACACATTATTGTTAGCTCTAACCTGAAGAATTCTGCCCATAATTTCTCATCAGCCTCATACTTCTGAGTGGGTGAGGGCAAACACATTCTCTTGGGTAGAAAATCTATTATGCTAGGCACTATCTCCCTCTGAATTTGGTCTCCTTTTCCATTATTTACAAGTCTTTCTTTAAAGACTTCCCTGAAAGCTGTAATGACAGTTGAAGCTATTTTTCAAGGAGTATGTGCATGGTCTTCTCTTGAGCCATGCCTCAAGCAGTCTTTACCATGTCCAGTGCTCTTACTTCTGTAACTGCCTTAGGACAGCATCCCCTCAGTTCTCATTACTCCTTGATTTCATGCCAGTACCAGTGTTTAGCCTTCTAAATTAACTGCGTTAATCAATTAACTGCGTTAATTGATATTTTTGATGTTCAGAACCCTACCTAAGCAGCTGATAAATGCATATAGAGGCACTGTGGCTAATCTGCTGGTAGCAGTTCACACCTCCAGTTATGTGACTTTTCCCCTGGTCAAACTGGATGCTCATCTTGTGTTAACAAATGAACCAGTGGGACTCTTTGAGCTCCTGGACTGAACTGGCTATCCGGGTGAATGTATTCCATTTATATTCCTTTGCAGACCTGTCAGATTCTTACAAGTGTTGTGAGCTTCTGATTTTGAGATAGTGCTGACTTTAGCTCTTTTCTAATATGATTCATAATCTAGGATAATAGACCTTTAGGAAATGTAGGACATTATTCAGGTTTGTTTCAATCTTTGGTTTTTTTCTTTTCTTTTCTGGTCCAACTACACTGCATCTTGGTGTCTTAAATGTTTCAAAGATGCTCAGGCTTCCACAGCTGTGCAGAAAATACGGAATTATCATTCCTGTGAATTACTTTATTCTTTTTCATCCTTTCTTTTGCATGTTACTTAATGACCTCCTATCATCGCACAAATGGAAACCCTCTATGTCTACTCTAAGACGTGAAGAAGATAGTATAGCCTCCCATTATGGAAATAATTTTGAACATTATAGCAGTGGACCCTTGCACAATGGATAAACCATGTAATAATATCCTCACTCACCAAAGAAGGCATTGTCTTATTTTCAGTGACTACATCTGCATGTCAGTAGTCTCAGAGGATACACATGGAGAGTCTATATCAAACATGTTCTGTCTTCTTGGCATATTCTTTATTCGGGCATTTCTTATCTTGGGCTGCTGAACAAGGACAGCATTGCCAGCTCTCCTGCCTTCCTTAGAAGAAGGTACATTGTGATCAAATGTACCATCAATTTGATGGAGCATACTGCTTTAATATCCTGCTGTGAGTGCCAAACTATAGAAACTACAGTTTATAACTGGTGGGGAAATGATGAATTACAGGAGATCTTGTGTTCCCTGGGTTGCATACAAGCACTCTCCTGTTGTTCATTAGAATTTATACTGTTTACTTGTACGTCAGCAACATGAGATCTGAGATCATGAGAACATTTTTCTGGTGCAGTACTTCTGGGAGTGTATTGCAGCTGACTCCACAATTTACCTGGATACAAAGTGGTGTTTGATATAAGAGAATATCTGAAAATTCACAGCCTTCTTGCAGAGTGTTCTGTCCTCAGAATCCAATTTAACATCTCTTCTTTCCACTACTGTTCTCAATTTATAGTTAAAAAAACCCCAAAATCAAGCAAACAAGCAGACCTAGTGTTTCAAACACTATTCCTGCTGAGCATGTCTGTCTTACTTTTTACCTTCTGTCCTCTTGTGATGATAAAACATCTATACATTCTTCTTCTGTTTCATCTTTCAAATCCACTTCTATATGCAGAAATGATCCCTGATTCTTAGCTTCTACAAGGATTTAAATCTGTAATTTCTAGTGGTTTTAGTCCTTCCATTCTCATAAGCATGAAAATGCTTATTTCCTTTGCTGAAAAAGGTCTAACAGATGAGGCAATCTAATGGTCATTCAGACCACAACCCCAGAAAGGTGATGGCCATACCTAGACCTCCTTCCCCTCATCCCTTTTAATGCTGCACCCACTCATGCTTTGCACAGCAATGTCAGCCTTATGCAAGTTGTAAGTCAGCCCTACCTAGTCAGAGATATCTCCTCATCTGTTCGTGGGTAACCACCTCTGCTTTGGACATCCAGCACTGGATAAGTTAAGCACCTTTGCTTTCCCTAGCCTCTATCTCTACCTTGCTCCCTTTTTAACTACCTGAGCCACCTGCATCTCCAGCATAGGCTATGTTACATGGCAGGCCTCATTATTACACAACAGTAAAGCTGTAAAATGATGAAAAGCCAGAGCTTCTGCGTGACTTCTTTGTGTCATTATCAATGGAAAGGCACTGAGGGACAGCTGTGCTTTCCATGGACTTAGAACTCCACTTCTGGATTCAAAGGACAGCTGTTTACTGATGCTGCCTGTTCTGGAGCTGCAGCATGGTCTTTGACTTGGATAGAGCCTTTCTGATAGAGCATCAACCATATTCAAATTGCCCCAAGCTTACTGGCCTGTTGGGTGACTCTCTTGTGCTGTCAGCAAGATTAGCAACCACATTTTGGCCCTTTTGATCCTAAAATAAAAAAGGGACCATGAGGCAATGGTGAGAAGGATTAAAGCACTGGCCTTCTCACTGAGGTCATTTGCTTCCATGCAGAGATGGTGTCAAATGCTCAAAGGTCAGAATACAGCATTTTATACCCAGGAGACTTCAGAAAACAATTAAAATTCAGTCCCTACAGTCTCCAATCAGTCCTTGTTTGACTCAAGCTCTATGCCAGAGTAATTTCACTAAAATCAGGTGAATTACTTCAGTATTATGCTGCATGAGCAAGTCCATCACTTTAAATGGAATTATGCTGGCATAGAAGTAGTGTAATGTGGGTGACATGAATCAGGCCTCGTGTTTGCAGCAGCCTTGAATACACCAGTATTGAGAGGACCTTTGGAGCTGGGCCCAAAGCACTCACAAAGGGAGCTCCTGCTGTTATTCCAACCCATAGGCAGTTCCCTGAACAAAGACCAATTATCTGAGCTTTGTGTGAAGGGGGTAGGGGACATGCACCAATATTCATAAATTAGGCAAGGCTGGTGTTTACTAAAGTGGAGCGCCTTCATTCCAATTAAAATCTGTCTCCATTCCTTCTATGAATTCTTAATTTCCTTTCCATGTGATATTTGTCAGTTTTCATTTGTATATCATGGCGTACTTTAAAGATGAAATGAAATATCATTGCCCATTTACAGATAGGGAAACCAAGGCATAAAAAAGTAAAATGACTTACCCAAGAGAATAGCTCCAAGGTCATTTGCTACCTAAGGTAAGGTTTTGCCCACATGCTGCCTCCTATTAACAATTCTGCTCACTTCTTCAAGTGGTATACAATAAAAAGAATGGAAATCAGACTTTTTCAAAGGCTTTCTTGCACCACACCTTAAAAAGGGCTGTTGCATTTTTCTATTTTCATTAAAAAAAACCTAAAAGAGTAAATAACCATGACATTACCAAGGCTTTAATAAAGCTTTAAACCTATATGTTTGACTTTAAAGGATTCACACAGAATATTATAAAGCATTTAAAATAATTTCATTTATATAAAAAGGCCAATTAAAAAGGAGAAAACTTCAGAAGGAATTTTGATAATATCATTATATACAGTATAATAACAAGATCATTATAAGTTGTAAATATCATGTCATTACCCATTGTAAGTATCTGATTACATTCACTTACATTAACTTTGTAATTAGATGTAATTTCACACTTATCAAGTAAAATCATTTTTAACATGCATGGTAGTACAGCTCCATCTTTCTGTGTGTCTCTGGCCTGATCTCTGACGATGGGAGGATGGAGAAGTTCTGAGTAAATGGTCCTTCCTCAGGATTGAAACAGGAACACATGTTACCACATGTGAGGAAAAAACAAAAGAATTTTTTTTTTACCGGAAGGAAAAGGATCTTGAGAATTAACTCAGAGAAAGCAGAGGTAAATGATCCTGTGAAACGAGAAAAAAAACCATAAATTATAGTAGAGCAAATACATCATTTTAACATAAAACTAATCCTACATTACATCATCTAGTGAAATGATGGAATTTATTTATGAACATATTATTTAGGGAATGTAAAACTCTGTTTGAAGGCATAGTGTCAGCTTTCAGCTATACTCCTAAATTCTCTTGATTCTTTGTCTTTTCTGACAAACTTTCGTGACTGCTTTTCTGCTTTCCTGAAGGCACCTCATCACCATATCTGGAGCTATAGCAGTGCCACTGCAGGTGCAGAGATTAAAAATAGCTGTACTGGATCAGCCTGAGGGACTTTGACACCCAGGACCCTGCTTCCAACAGTGGCTGTCTTCCTGAAGCTCTTACCCTTCTCCCTCCCAGAGACCAAACAAGCCCCCAAGACCATCCCATCACTTCCTCCTGGCCTCAGCCAAGCTGGCCTTTCACACCATCAGCAGAAGGAAGTTTGGGAAGGACCAGTTTCTGTTCCCTTTTCTTACTGGGCCTGCGGAGAGGGTAACATCCATTTCTACCCCAGGTATGTTCAGGGAGCAGTGGGAACTGTCAAGCCTCCTTCTGGTTTCCCAGTTGCGCACTTTTGAGCCTGTGATCTGAACCTTCCATTTTCTCATCTGTCAATCCCACTTTTTTTCTCTTTGTTTCCCTTTTTTTGAAGCCCTTTCTTTCCAAGGCCAGGGGAACTCACACGGAGTTCATATCCTCATAGCTCTCAGAAATCATAGGCTCAGAGATAGCTTAAGGCAGAGGAGGTATTCTCAAATGTAATTCCCCATGACAAATTATTCTTTTGCGATCTTTTCTAATCCTTTAAGCCAAGGACCTTTTGCATGACTACATTTTCTGTGCATTCCACTCTTTTGCTCTACTAGTTAATTCTATAATTAATTTCTTCCTTGCTTATTCTGAACTTATTTCCTGACCTTCTATTTGTTTCCTCCTAGATTGTGTATAAAAAGAAATAGAGAATAATTTTCCATTTAGCTTCTTTATTTCACTCAGTATCTATAAACCTCTTGAATCCACTCTTTCTCAAGCAAAAGAGGTCTAGTCTGTTTAACCTCTCCTTGTACAAAGCCATGTTCCAATCATCCTTCTCCACCTTCTCTCTCTTTCATATTCCTACAAGACCCTTTAGGAAAGCAGTTCTTCACTACTCATATGTTGCACCAAGGCAGTTCTGCCTCTTGGTTTGGCTTTCTTATTTACTTGTCTAGCCTCCTGAGATCTGCCTTTTAAGAAAAGGTCTGGAGCGTGAAATCCTTAGTCCTGGAATCTCCTGGGACAGTTATACAGTTCAGCCTTGGCCATGACAGACATGGCTGATCAAGTGTAAACACTTTGGAAATATCAGTTTCAGTAAAAAATCTGGTCTCTTTCTCCATCCCAGGTAAAACTGCAAGAGTCTGAGGTAACCCAGATGCATCTTACCTTGCACTTTCCCCCTTCACATGAACAATCCAAGAAAAACAGATACTAAATACAGACACAGACTAAACCCTTTATAAAAGTGAGATTATTTCTAGAAAAAGTTGTAGGAAAAATCCTGGCAAAAAGGTTTACCTTTGAAGCTAACACCTTGCAACAATATTAAATAGTAAAAAAGTAAGTGGAAAATTTATTTTAAACTTCAAATAATAAATTCTCTTCAGTTAAAGAAATTTCTTCACGTGAGTGACACACCTGGGAATTTGGCAGGTGTTACCCATCTTTCAAAGTCAGAAGGGGAGGTGACTCAGGCAGTCTTGATGGAGACCTGGAGAGAGCCTGACATCATAAGATCTTAATTGTCACCTAATGGTGCCTTTTCCCTCTACCTTTGTGCCTCTCTGTCCATTATTCTCCATGAATTTGTAACCAGCAGCGCTTCCTTGGTATAGCAGTTTTCAAATCTCACTCCAGCTAAAGAATGCTGGGGATGATGTAGGCTGAATTTTCTTGTATTACAGAAAATAAATTCCCTTTATAGGGCTCCAGTCCAAAGCAATTATATGGATCTTTAAACTTATAGATGTGGATTGTCTCAACAAAGTAGGTAAAACAATAAAAAACATAAAGTAAAGCACCTACTTAAGTGGTTTTGTAGTGCAAGTGTATAGCCTGTGTAGGCTGATGATGGCAGCTAATGTGTCTATTTGCAAGAAATTTGCCAACACTCTGGTCTAGGAGCCTTTTCATTCTTTTGTCAAATGAAATTGAAATGCGCTGATTGTTCAAATGAATCACTTCCTTCTCCTTGTTTTGGATTACACATTCTTTTTTTTTTTTTCACCTCGCATCTTCCTTGCTCTTGAAGGCAAAGCTAACGTCATAGCAGACAGCCCAAGATTTCCTTAAGTGATATTTCTGAAGCAGAGCAGGTGCAGATGAAAAAAAAGGATCAGTCAGTTTTTAAGAAGTCGGATGGCATTGTGCAGCAAACAGAAGGCAAAGGACTGATTTCAAAGCACAAAATCAGGTCCTTTTATTTATGTAGAATGCACCAATTCAGGGAATTTGAAATGGCTGGTTACAGAAATGTATACATTTGATCATAGTTTAATCCTCCATGGACTGCAATACCTAAATCAGGGGAGCTGTGAACATGGCATACCGGTTGATTCATTTCAGAAGAGTCACCTGGAGTTTCTTACATGAGATATATGGCAGATGTGATTCATATTATCCAGCAAGAAACCTTATAATGAAATTTATTCTCAGCATTGTCTCTAGCTAGGAGGGGTTGAGGGGCAGGGGGAGGAGAAAGATACCAGTAATTTTATCATAAGCATTTTTTACATATTTTGCCCTGAGTTGAGTTTTCCATACCTATATAAATTTAGAAAATTACACAGAAATGAGATACCAGGTCTTCATGCTTCTTTTGTAGTATCTGTCCTAAAAGACAAAACGGCTTACCAAAATTAAAATATCAGGAACAGTAAAACTTTAGGCTTCTAAATTCTTCAAGGCCTTATAGAGTGGTTTCACAGAAGTCTCATTTTAATTACTGAGTGATCAGTGAGATCACACAAAGATCCAAAATGGCTCCAAGTTTTCACACAATCCTTTACTCTTCAATACTAATCAGACAACACCAATTAAATAACAATTAAAAATTTGAAGCTTTTTTTGATAATATTATCTGCTATTTAAAAAAATGTCTTTTTAGTTCTTCACTGATCAGCAAAATGTTATGGTTGTAGGAAAAACCAGCTTAGCTGCATCTATGTGTGTGTGTTTGTGTGTGTGTGAATATATGGGGATAAACTTCTAATTAACTCCTCCAGGCATAATTACTTTCAGAAAATATAGTGACAAGCAGACCATGAACAGCTACATGTCCTAAAACACTTCTACAATTGGAAAAGTTGTCAATTTAACCTAATAACCATAAGATTAATTTCTACAAGTTGTAGTTCTACAAGCAAAGTAGAACTATAAAATAATGACCAGATATTAGTGAAGAGATCCAACCACAGTGATGTCAGTGGCAAAGCTACTGCCATCTTCCATGGAGTCAGGGCTTCACACAGGATTTAATAACTCACTCTTTCTAATTTTTTATTATTTTGTTTTTAAAGCAAAGAAGAAAATTTGGTAATTGTAAAGCCTTCTGGTCTTTCTCTCCTGGTGCTAATTTGAAATATTAAGATCATTATGCTCCAAGAAAGTATGTGATTTCTGCTGACTGATTCCTGTGCTTAAACAGAGCTGTGGTGTTTAACAGAGGTGTAAGCAGCATAAGTCCACACCACCATCCCCTCCACACCAAAACCTGTCTTTGGAACTATTTGTTACAGCATGAACTGGAACTATGCAATCATCCCAGCCTGCCACATCCCTCGGGCAGCTCCTGAGGGCAGAAATTGCCTTCAGCAGCAGCCAGGGAGCCCTTCTCAAACACCAGTTCCTCCACTGTTCCCATCTCCAGCACTTCCCCTGACTGGTGGATATTTCATCCATGTGTTACCTCTGAAAGAAATTTCCCCAAGGCAGTGGCATCTTTTCAGTATAACACCATGGGAGGTTGTGCCTGACCCTCTTGGAGATAAGGTGAAGGACTGTTAGCAATGGAATTACTGTGAACCCTCTGCCACACATATCTGCAGGTTTTATCCACACATTTATTGTCCAATTTGTACTTAACATTGCAGTCCTGTGCAGAGCAGATGCAAAGTGCTATCCCTAAGATAATGTCAAAGAAGTCTGAGGAGCAGAGAGGGAAACCTGTTTGTTGCATCAAACAACCACAGCGACAACCATTTCACTGTTCAGCAGGCCACATATAACACATACGTTTTTAAAAGACAATCTTATGACAAGATCTTGATGACAAAAGGTTACCAAAATATACCACCAATCCAAATGTATTTTTCTCTTCATTCAGTGGGTGCCACCTGCACTGAAAGAAATTATTTTCATTTTCCTTTTTCTTTTCCTTTTGGTAAGCTGAGGATAGTTTGTTTTAAGTTTTCACTGTCTGTGAGTTGCTTCTCTTCACCATTTGGTAAGCTCCAAGCACATAGGCACACTTGGTGATTTTACTGCCACTTTTCTTCTGTATCTCTGCAAGGCCTGCTGTAATGTTCCCAGCTCCAGTCTGAGGATGAGCTTTTCAAAGATGAACAACATGGGATTTAAGCAGGTTCCAATCCGTCAGTCCCATGAGCTGTTTGGCAGCCATGTCTGGCAAAATCAGAGATTATTGCATCCACAGAGAAAACCTACAAAAGCAAGCATTCAGCAGAGAATTCACTTTCTTAAGTTCCAAAAAATTCTGTACTCTCTACTTCAGTAAATTGTTCCAATGTCTCATTGAAGATTTGAATACTGGAAAGGTTAAATACATGAAATATAGTGTGTGTATTCACATACACACTCATGTATGTCTTCACAGAGACATGAGAACACTTCTACACAGAAATTTTGGTTTTCATTTCATTCTGATTTTTTTTTTTTCTTTAACAGACTAGTTCAGGCACCAGAGGCAGAAATTAAATGTTAACAGAGAAGATTCATGGCATCAAAACAATATTAATTCAGTGTTCCTTAAGGATGTTCTCTCATGCAGAAATAATGACATCCTGGTTGTTAAGGTTGTATCAAAATCTGGACAGGAAAGAGAATAAACTACTTAGTGGAGTTTTCCTCTGCCAACTCATTTCTATTCCCCATTGCCATTTTTAAAACTGATTCAGGACCAACAGCTTTCACAGTGGTATCCCATGCCTTCAGATACTAAGGAGTCTCCTTGTGTTCTAGCTCTTGGAGTCATAAGATTATCTGAGAATCTCATTTAACCTTACAACAGAAGTAGAAGAGAAAAAATAACATTCTAAAAGGACTATTTTAGCTTGGTAAAGCCACTCTCCTTAAGATTGCTTTAGAGACTTCCAGAGATAAAAGCCTAATTTTAGCTGCAATAAATTTGGATCAGCAGCCCATTTTGGAAACTGTCATCAAGATATTGCCATAAGTATGGCACTGGTAGGAGGAATATACCAGGCTTTGCCTTACTGGGATGGGATAAAGATACAGAAAACAGCTGTTCTGTTTGCAACAGGAAAACTTTATCATTTCCCCTAGATTTGGGGATTTTTTTCATGTCAGATGTAAAGAACAGGCAAAATGGGGGTAAAGGAAAGAAAAGAACAAGCACTTTCTATTATCTCCCACAATAAACAACAAAATGTTATTTATTTCTATAATGTTTCAATCAGATGTTGATCACCAAGTATTTATAATTAGTATCTTATTTTAAAACTCATGATAGTAGCAAACTGGAATCCTTGCAGACATATCTTTCTCTTTAAAAATAAATAATAATGGCATTTTTGCTTCAACAAGTACAATATTTTTCTTATTTTAGAGACATGTCAACAAGCAAAAGCTGCACTTAAATATTTCAGCTCAATGCCATAACTGGTGCTAGATACATTTGTCACTGCTTCAGAAAAATGCATGTATAAAGAGAGGTCATAAATATATGTGGCAATACTTGCTGTGTGCTACTTAAAAGACACATAATACAGCTTTTGCTATGAAAAGGATAAAAAACCCAAAACAATCACTTTAAATTTTATGTTTTAACTGAGGAGACAGAATAAAAATGAGAACCCAAGCAAAAGCAACAAGCTTTGCAGGAGAAAAGGAAAAATTAACAGCAGGACATAACTTTCAAGTGAAAATTAAGATCTGAAAGTTTTTATGCAATGCCTGTTTCCCTTAACTAGATCTGTCAGGGTCTGTTTTCCATTGTAAATTCCAGGGACTGCCTTGGTATGGTGCTGGTAGACACTTTGTAGAGAACCACAGCTCCATAGGCAGATAGGCCTTTTTGCCCACTGTGGCGAATTCTCAGCTCTGCTGAAAGGTGTCCACATAACTGATTATAGAGCAGACAGAACTCCACCTTATGATGAACAGCAAAACCTTTTTACATTGCTTTGTCAGCATAACATACTCATGAAATGGATGTCATTTCCTCTCATTTGATGATTACATTACTCTGCAAGTGGCAGGCAAAATGCTACAAGGAAATGAGCATTTGACTACTAAAGGAGGAAAGGATCTGGATTTGTCCATAAAATAAGGCCATTCTGGTATGAATTAAAGGTGGAGAGCTGACCAAACTCTGTCAAGTGACATTTCAGTGGCAGTCCTTGGACAGAAAGCAGTCTGCTTCCTAAACAATATTTCCAAGGTCAGACCGCAGACGGTGTTGTAGACGACAACCTGGTATGAGTCAACAAGGAAAAGAAAAAAGTGTGTGTGTGTGGGGGGGGAAGGTAGAAAATAGCTGTAGGGTAGGATGGATAATGAAAGGAAAATGAGCTTCCAGCAGATCACCAAAACTACACAGTGCCATCTTTGGAAAACTGGGTAGGTGTGCATAGAGCAGGCTGTTGCTGAAGCTGGCATTATTTTGCCTCCACTGGAATGGCCCAATTGTGTACTCACAATTCAAGGAGTTCCCAGAAAAAGGGCAAGAACCACTTAGAAGGTGAAAAATACATCTTGAGAGTGAGAATCCCCATCTAAAGGGGGCTTTAATGTGCCTTCCTGAACAAGGTGCAATTCCTATGGACTTCAAAAGCAGCAGTGACCAAGCTGCAGGCACAGATTTTGTGTGTGAAAATCAAGAGAAAAAGTCTTCTCTGGCAAATTGTACTTCAGTTATTGCAGCATTTAGGGAAAAAAAAATACAAAACTGATGAATATCAGCACAAGTTAATGAGAGAGAAAAGGAAAACACATTTGTTCTTATCCTTCCTATGTACCTTTTTTTAGTTAACAGCACATTTGGATGGTTCCTGTGGAAGCTGCTGCTCGGTCTCCTGAGCTGGACCATGGGATTTCTGTGGCCAGGCCACATACATGTGCACACGTGAGGAGAGATTGAGCTTTCTAGCTGAAGACACGGCTGGGTGAGACAGCAGTGGAAGGGGGGGCATATTACAGTCACTTTAGTCTCTTGGCTGGTTGCCAGCAGTACAGAAGTTGAGAAATCATTTGTCACAAGGATAAAAGCCAAGTACATTGCTCTGGGTGAGATGTAACCTGACAAACAGTCTCCTGTGACTGATGCATTTGAACTACTAATACACTCTATATAATGACTTTTTTCTGACAGCTAGCAGTCATATTTTTTTGCTTAGTTTTTCTGCTTGTTCATGCTGAGCTTTTTGAGTTCCTATATATCAGATTTCTTGGCAAGGAACACAGGGCAGGAGGACAGTTCTCTGTCTAGATAGTTTCGCATGACAAGTTCAGGAGGAAGCAAGCTACAAAATAAAATTAGAAAACTATTTTTTAAAAATTACTATTTTCTAATATATCTCTCTTTTCTTTTTCCCCCCCTTTTTTCTTTTTTTCAAAAAGCCACGAAGTCAGCAGGTCAGCAGGAACTTCATTTATAACTGTCAATTTAACAGTTCATTTATTTCACTGAAGCAGTGAGACACAACAGGGGTGTGGTAACCATGAGATAATCACACCTCTGGGGTCTTATGAGGCAAGGAGAAACAGCCAATTCCCTCTAATCCCACAGTGGTGCGATTAGTGCTCCTGATAGCTACAGCCAAGGAGGTTATGAGATAAATTGAGCATTTCATGTTCTGGAAAAAGAACTAAATTAAATGTTTAACCAGCCTCATTCAAGTTCTGCAATTCATCTTGATTATAGATATGTATGTTCATGAACACTGACCCACATACATTTGTCTACTTTGAAATGTTTGACAGACAAAAGTAGCCTTTTGGTTTGAGAACTATACTACACATAGAAGCTGTGGCATATTAGCTGCCAGTCTTGTCTGCAAGCCCTATAGGCAGGGATCCATCATCATGCTATCCAAAAGCTCCTCTGGGTATGCAATCTTAATGTGTAGAACTATGAAAAATAAAAGGAACTCACTTGCAAAGAAACTGCCTTTTTCCTAGTCATTATTGGTTGCCCTGCTAATCAGTTTCATTAAATACTCCTCTAATATCTCTGTCTGCTATGGAAGGTCCATTCATCTGTTACTTATGATTGTTCCACTAGAAAATATACAATGGGTATTTGGCAGACAGAAAATGACATCATGGAGGACTGGAGAATAAGATGCTGGAGAGCAGTGATGTGGAAAGGGACCTGGGGGTCAATGGCAAGTTGACCCTGAGCCAGCAGTGCCCTCGCAGCCAGGAGGGCCAACCCTGTCCTGGGAACATCAGGGACAGCATGGCCAGCTGGGCACGGGAGGGGATTGTCCTGCTCTGCTCTGAGCTGGGCAGCCTCACCTCCAGTGCTGGGGGCAGCTTTGCAAGCCATGATTTACAAAAGACATTGAACTCTTGGAGAGTGTCCAAAGGAGGGCCATGAGGATGGTGAAGGGTCTGAAGGGGACCTTCTGAAGGTCTGTATGGGCTGAGGTCACCTGGTTTGTTCAGCATGGGGGAGACAGAGGGGAGACTTCATTGCAGTTACAGCTTCCTTGTGAGGGCAAGAGAAGGGGCAGGCACTGATCTCTACTCTGTGGTGATCAGTGACAAGACCCAAGGGAACGGCCTGAAACAGTGTCAGGGTAGGTTCAGGTTGGATATTAGAAAAAGTTTCTTCACCCAGAGGGTGGCTGGGCACTGGAACAGGCTCCCCAGGGAAGTGGTCACAGCACCAGCCTGACAGAGTTCAAGAAGTGTTTGGACAATGCTCTCTGGTGCAGAGTGGGATTCTTGGGGATGGCCCTGTGCAGAGCCAGGAATTGGACTCAATGATCCTTTTGGGTTCTTTCAAGCGCAGCATATTCTATGATTCTGTAACAGAAATTACAGAATTAATGACCTCATCTATTAGGTCCTATATTGCTCCTTTACATTCTTCAGTGTTGTAGTCTGCATTCTAAAATGTTCACTGAAGCACATCAATTTATTTTTAAAGTGAAGTATTTTTAAAGAACACTTTTATGATTGTTCTGAAGCCTGAACCAATATTCCTTTATCGTTGGCACTGGCATATGAAAGAGCATGTGAAATGCATGACTGGTTCCTCTTGCTGCTTCTTTCTCCCAAAATCTAGGCTGAAGAAATGATAGTGTATCCCTGAGGTCCTCTTCCACTGCTCCAAGAGTAGCCGTTGCCCTGGGGAATTGTTGTGGGTTTACCTTGGCTGGATTGGCTTGGCCAGATTCCCAGCAATCTGCTACATTACTCCCCTTAACCAGCAGGACAGGGGAGAAAATAAAATAGAGCGGAAATAAAACACACCCAAAACAAACAAAACCCCAAACGAACCAAACAAAAACCAAAACCAAACAAACAACCAAACAAACAAAAACCAAAAAAGAAACACCAAACATGTAGGTTAAGATAAATGTAATTTAAAAACAAAAGTTATTTTGAATGTGACTGGACTGTCTCTGACAATAGGACAGCTCCTGGTGTCTTCTCACAGTAGCCATTCCTGTGCCCCCCCACTCCAACACCAAAACCTTGCTGCATAAACCTAATAAAGAGTCTAATAAAGATATGAGTACTAGTGTCAGCCACAGTGCAGGTGCCTGGTACTAACCCATGCTAGAGCTGACAGTCCAATAGCTCGGTAGTCATTCCTGGGTATTAGGGTGTGGAGACATCCAACAGGCAGCTCTAGCCAAGTGCAGATCCTGCGAAACTTTGAGGATCTTCAAGGTTTGCTATCTCTGTGCAGTGACATAAAAGTGCTTCCAGGCAGGCAGTATGCATTTCTGAATCAGGATGTGGTGCTGCAGGCATCCTAAGGATAGGGAAATAGATATGTTTTGGGTTTGTGTGGCAAGGCTTTGGTAGTGGGGGGGCTACAGGGATAGCTTCTGTAAGAAGCTGCTAGAACCTTCCTCAAGTCCAAAGGAGCCATTTTCAGCCATCTCCAAGTCAGGCCTGGCACTGGCTAAGGCCAAACCCATTAGCAACAGTGGAAGCACGTCAGGAATAACAAATTTAAGACAAAAAGTTGTTGTGCAGCTGCAGCTGGAGAGAGAAGTGAGGATATGTGAGAGCAACAATTCTGCACACAACAAGGTGAGCGGAGAAGGAAGGGGAAGGAGGTGTTCCAGGCACTGGAGCAGAGATTTCCCTTCAGTCTGTGGTGAAGGCAGGCTGTGTGCCTGCAAGCTCACAGAGTTCCATATTGGAACAGAGATCCACCTGCAGTCTGTGAAGGACTCCACACCAGAGCAGATGGATGCACAAAGAAGGCTGTGACTCCATGGGAGGCCCATGCTGGAGCAGGCTTCTGGCAGGACACGTGGACCCATGGATAGAGGAGCCCATACTGAGCAGGTCTGACAGCAGGACCTATGACCCCATGGAAGACTTGTGCTGGAACAGTCTGTTCCTGAAGGACTGTGCCCCATGGGCAGGACCCACGCTGGAACAGTTTGTGAAGAACTGCAGTCCATGGGAAGGACACGTTTGTGGAAGGACCCCACAATGGAGAAGGGGAAGGATGAGAAGGAAGGAGCAGCAGAGACAAGATGAACTGACCATTCCCCATCCATCTGCACTGCTGGAGGTAGAAGGTAGAGAATTGTGAGCAAAGTTAAGCCCAGGAGGAAGGCAGAGGTGGGAGGAAAGTGTTTTTAAGATTTTGTTTTAATTTCTCATTATCCTACTCTGATTTGATTTGTAATAAATACCCCAAGTCAAGTCTGTTTTGCCAATGACAGTAACTGGTGGGTGACTCTCCCTCTCAATCCGTGAGCCTTTTGTTATATCTTCTTTCCCTATCCAGCTTAGGAGGAGAGTGATAGAGAGGCTTTGGTGGGTACCTGGCATCCAGCCAGGGTCAACCCCCCCACAAGATATTAAAATTCCTTCCACAATTTCAGTTTCAAAGTCTGATATAACACCCTTAAAATCTTTTTAGCAAGTGCACTTGAACAGCCCAGCAAAGTGTGATCTGTGTACCCCTAGTAATTCTTGAACAATTTTACTAGTTTTTCTTGCTCTTCCTCTTTTCTTAATAGACCTACTTGTATGAGAGAGAAGAATAATGACTTACTCCACAGAGTTTTCTTTAACACATACTAAGTGCCACATAGGTTTCTCCCAGGGTCCTGAACCTAACTCCAGCTACACTCTTGTTTTACAGAATAGCATAAAATCAGAGTTCTGCATCAAAGAAGGCTACAGTCAGCTGAGGCATTTCCTAGTTAACCCTATTTTAGATGCAAGAGGTCTGTTTTCTCTGCTGATGATAGAAGTACAAACTTTGCAATCTCAAAAACAAAAATAACACAACAAAAAAAAAAGTGAAACAAAAAAAAAAACACAACCAAAATATCTATTTCAGAATTTATTTTAATGTCAATATTCACCAAACAGGAAGTTAGCTATTGTTAAAATTATCCAAAATTATGGTTGTTAGTTTAAGCGACTGCTGAAAGCCCTCAGTGGCTGCTTTCAATGGTCTGAGTGCTTTTCGTGGCTGTGAACAAATGGGATGCAGGTATATCATTTTAACCACCTCTTTATAACTGCAGTCCAGTCCTTGGCCTTCTTGTAAAGGAGCTAGTCAGCTTAGAGGATGAAACTTCTTATACCTCAGCAAGAAATATCAAGCACATCATCCTTGCTGGATCTTCAGTGGACACCTGTGAGGCAGCACTGCAGACCTCACTCTGGTTTTCCCCTGCTCAGCTCAACAGTGATGCCACCTCTTCCCAGAGCAGAGCTGCTGCAGGAATGGGAAACAAACAAGAGTCTGTATAAGTCACCTGAAGTGCTATTATGAAAATGTACATGAAACATGTGAGTCCTCCTTCAAACAACATTTTGGTGATTATTTGGATACTTCTGGGCTAATCTAAATAGTCAGGCTGAACCTGACTGAAAGAGCATTCCCCTACTCTAACAATGATGAAAACCCCAGCAGCAGTATTTCTGTAAGAGGGAATGCTTTGGAGCAATGCTGGCGTATTTCCATGAAAGGCAGGTTTGGAAGAATCAATGCTTTGATACCTGGGGCACTCAGCAAAAAATTAAAAGACTTTTAAAAAAAATTATTCTTCTTTCAAAATGCAAGAGAATTATAACCCTTTTGTCCTAATGACAGGGAAAGGGTTTTAAATTCCTGAGTGCTCCCTCCCTCTAGCCCCAAAATTTTTGTAGCTGTGGCACTGAATACAGTCCCATTATTTTTAATGATATATCAGGGCTAGGTAGAAGAACAGCATACCATATATCAAAAGCTACACCCTTGGAAATCACAGAGCTCTTCAAGAAGCCACCAACGGGTTAAATGGTGACCTGACCAATTTGCCATGGTTCATTTGGTCTATGCTAATTGTTTTAAATGCTCACTTTGTGGCATATTCTTTACTGTGCTGATGGGAAGTGAGGCATATTTCTTTAGAGCAGGAATTCAAGCATTCATTTATATTGGAGAGACTTTTTCAGAAAGGTACAAGCACACCTCAGTAGTCCTACGTAAATAGGAATTAAGCTTCATCTTTCATCCAGTTTAAAGAAATACATGAAATCAGTATTTTTCAAGTCCTTTTGCTTTGCTTGATTTTTCAATATCATTATTTTTTCTGTATTCTTCCGCAATGCTTAAAATCAGATTACTTCTTTCCCATCACCAAGCTCTTCTGTCCGCTTGTGTGGTGAGAGTTTTTTTTTTATCCCTCTGGACTCTGACCTGGTAGTCATTATTTTGTCTTTTCATCTTTTTTTTTTCTTTTCTTTTTTTTATTTTTTTTTTTTTATTAGACTAGTCAGCCTTGATATTAGTCTTCCCAAAGCTACTATCCATTACACTGTCAGGAAAGCAAGCTGCCTTACAGTAGGCCAAGTGTCAACAGAAGGTGAGGCAGAAAATCAGCCACAATCTAAAGCTAATTACCCTGCCTAGAAGTTAATTAAATACTTGTTAGGAGCAGCAGGGTAGATCCTAATTAAACTTGTCTAATAACAGTATGCTGACATACTCTGACACTGGGAATTCCTACAGGGTTTAAATAATTGTACAAAGGGCAATAATACCTGTCACATCATGGTATGCAGGCAAACCCTGAAGATGCACATTTCTCAGTATTTTCTGTATTAATTTGCCACATATTGTGCACTTCACATGTGTTTAATTTACACATGTTTTAATTTTGGTGCCCTGGATCTTTTAAAATGACTTTGCTGATGCTGATCTAAGTGTAACCACTGCAAAGGGAGAGGGTCATTAGTATTTCATTGTATCATTTAATACACTAAACCCGATAAAATCCTGCTGATTGTGACACCTCCAGGTTTCCTTAAATACAGCTGTGGCCCCTTTTTTCACATTTTAAGATAATATGATTTTACCTGGAAATGAAGAGGAGCAGCCTTTGCTAGCCTTCCCACATTCGCAAAGGGCCAAACGCTGACCACCTACAGGCTGGCAATTTTATCTGCTGCAATTTCCATTCGCAAGAGTGCCACTGACAGAGACTTTTACCTCCACTGATAAGTGTGTCTTAAACCAACATGTCTTTAAGCCAGTTAGATCATCCTCATTTACATTCAAAACAAAAGGAACGGGAAACCACTAATAGGGGTAACTGCCAGACAAATTTAAGGGAAGAGGAGAGGAGAGGAGAGGAGAGGAGAGGAGGTGAAAAACAGGAGAAGGGGATGATAACATAAACAGATCTCTGTCTTCTGATTATTTACAACCTTTTGACGGGCTGGAAATATTTTTGTTTCCAGACAGGAAAACACAATTTGCCATCATTTCAAATAAATAAGGGTTCCCCACAAGGGTTCCCCACCACAGCAGGGCTTTTGTCTAGTTGTTTTTAAGGGATTCTCTATGCCAGCGGTTTTAATGCTGACTTAAAAGCTGCCGTTTGACCAGGTTCTGTTTTTCAGCTGATGAGTTGTCACACTGCCTTGCGTGAGGGTTAATCCCCCATTGTGTTGCCTATGCCACCGCAAAGAAGGACTGCGACAGCAATTGCTGATAAAGCTTGTCTCTTCTCGAAAAGCCCGGAGGGGCTGTGTCGCATGCTGATGGTTGTTTACCGCAGCAAAATGCTGAATGTCAATTTTAGGAGAGCGATGTTTCAAAACTTTTTGCCTTTCCTCCCCGTAAATCAGTTCAGTTTTTCACTGTTCCTTTCCTACCCTTGACTCAAGCACCCTTTCTAATAGGGGGTTAGTGCTCTTGGGTGGTAACCAGCAATGGATGCTTGAGGGTGGATGTGCTGTTCCCATCATTAGAACCATACTTGAAATGTCATGTCAGTGAAACTAATGAAATGGAGTGCCGTGATGTGAAACTAATCAGACATGATACAACTTGGGGGAGCGGGGGGGGNAGATTTAAGCCAATAGTAGTACTCTCATTTTGTACCCTCTCCCTGAACAGCAAGGATTAATAGAAAGATGTAAGAGCTCTGATCTTCTCTGGCAAGACTGTTGTAGAAATAATCAATTAACCTTGGGAGATCAAATTGACAGAGCTTAAGAGTGAAGTTATTTAAAATGCCAGATTATCTAGGCAGATGAATACATTTGTTGCAATACTAAAAGCAAAATGAAAGTCTTTTTCCAAACTTCGTTTTTCTGGACTGATTTAACATTATTTCCCCAGGAGTCAACTCTGCCTTTTTCAGCGTGCACTTTAACACATTAGAACAAAATGAGATTTGATGTACTCTATAAAGAGACTAGTGATTTTTCTCTCTTCTTTCAAGGAGTGGGAGGGTTATTATAGAAAATAGCTTATAGTAACCTCATGCTTTTAGCTCTTTACTTTTGTTTATTTGACAATTTGATTATTTGGGTTCCTGTCCTCTGTGGTGATTTTGGTTGGTTTGCATTCTGGCTAAATCATCCACTGCTTCATCTATGGAGGAAGAATTCCTTCTTGCCTTAAAAATACAAAGAAAGTAAAATATTTTGTAATACCATTTTTTTTAAGAAATAAAAAAATCCCATCGGATGTTCTCTAAACAATAAATTTAACTTCATTTGTTTTGAAAATATAAAAATTGTATTTTATTCAACTGCTTTGGGCTGTTATTCAGACTAATAGCCTCTCTACTATTTTATTGTATTGAGATGAGGACAATACAAAGTTACAGCAGGATCAGGTTGTAACCTAGACTCAGTGCTGCATGCTGCAGCTGTGTTCCAGCATATAAGAATATACCTGATGCAAGCATTCAAGCAAAAACAATGCTGGTATGCTTGAAGGTAAGCATGCATTCGCACACAGTCCTAAGCCCTTCCTTCAAAGAGAATTTGTGATCAACTTTATTGATTAAATTGGTACATAATCTACAATTTCAAGAATGGCGCATGTTTCACCTCATGAATTTTAAATCAATTGCTTTGTTAGATTTCACTCCTTCTTTCATACTTTCACGCATTTAATCTCTGTTACTTTTTCTTTCTTCATTTATTTACAGTGCTGTAGGAGTTTATAGCAAATACAGCAATCAATTAGCAAATACAGCAATTCAGTTTGAGAATACACTAGAGCTTAACCCGAGTTTTATTAGCTGAATACTTAACTCCAAACTAGACCAAAAACACAAATACTTTTAAGCCAGTAAGGAAACATTTGCACACAAAGACATCCAGGCTGAATTGTAAAGGTATAGTGTGTCAGCCAGTCCAGATTCACCAAATTCATCCAGATGCACTTTGCCAGCAGCCACACCAGTTTCAGACACTGCCAACCCCAAAGTTTTGTTTCCCCACCAGCACCAGAGCTGACATAGTGAAATCAAGTAATGTATGTGCATCCCAGTCCCAGGCAAACTGATACAGGTTATTTTAGTCAGTGCTCGCTGTGACTTGAGCTAACTTCAGCCTCCTTACCTGAGGCAGGGCAGGAATATCTACTGAGCTCTTCTCCTGAGCTGCATTTCAGCTGGCAGACAAGCAGTTGAGAGTGCTGTGATCAATCACTTCAGCTGGATCCAGAAGAGCATCTCTCCATGCTCTCCTTCTTCCACTCCTTAACTATGCAGCCTCTCCTTACTCAGTCTTCCTCCAGACCATGATGCTATCAGACTAGGAAGGGAAGTGAGGAGAGGAAGCTCTTTTGGGGACTGGAACAGAAAGAAAAGGAAAGGGGAACAGACAGAAACAAAAACAATGTGCAAAGAAGGGGTTAGTTATGAAATAGATATTTGGGGAAATTATTCTTTGGAAGAACTGAGAAGAAAAGTCCCTTGGAACGTTACAAGGTTTTACATATGAGCAGGAGTGCTAGAAACTTTCAGAAAAGGGACGGCTTTTATGGACAAGAAGTCATTAAAAAGGATGATTACACATCACAGAAGTCACAAACTATTGGCAAATCCTTCATTAAAGATACTCAACACTCAGTCAAATGCTTTCTTAATATGTTTTACAGTGAGTGTAGGTCCTTTCTCAAAAGACAGTGCATAAAATATGAATGACACTTTTTTAAGTCTTTCAAATAGCAGGATTCCTTTACAAAATAGTCTGGACAGGACAATTCATGGCAGTGTAAGATTAGTGGATGTCTAAAAATTATAAAAAATCTGCCCTGAAGATGAAAATGGATTAGTAGCAAATGACAGTTCTTCCAAAATATAGAGCTGGAAGATTATTTGAAGATTAGAATTCTCCATACTTGGAAAAACTATCCTGGAAAATACTTAAGGGTCATGATGGGTAGCAAATTGAACAAAAACTCAGTCCACTACTAAATTAAAGTACATACCTTCAATTCATCAAGAAATTAGAGTAGAAAGTAGGACTGCTGGATTGCTTTTCATATCCTTTGCTTGGTTGCTATGTCCTCGATTCAAGAAAAAGAAGAACAAATTAGAGGGAATTTAAGGAACTACAAGAATATTTTAAAATTTGGAAATGTGATTTAGAGTAAGAGAAATTCAACTAGTTTAACTAAAAAAAGGAGATTAGGAAGTGACTTGATGACAGCTTGAAAATATAAACACAAGGAGATAAAATATGCTAGTGGAGAACTCTTCCACCTACAATACCAGGGTACAAAGTTAAAGGGTAACAAATAGTTTAGGAACGGCCTATTTATCCTCAACAGTAAACATAGCTAATCCCTCCAACAATCTATAGCTATGGCTGATTCTCTGGTGCTGGATATTTTTACTTAAGACTTGACACTTTATGAAATATTATCTATCACACCAAATAAAACTTATTCTACAAAGCCGGCCTCCTGTGCTACACCAGTCATCATAACACCTGACTGCAATAGCTCCTTCTGGCTTTAAATTAAGCTTCTAATCAATGACTGTAGCAAAGGCAAACCTAATAAAACACATTCTAGAAGAAAAAAGCAATTACATAACCCTTTTTTAAAAAGTACTTTATTGCCACCACTTGCCCCTGATTTTTAAAATTCATTTCTCCAGCAACCACAGCCACTTGTATATTGAAGCACTGTTGCTTAGTAATTTGCACTATTACAGGGTTTTTTTTCTTTTCAAACTCCAGCTTTAAGATAATACAACAGAAATAACGGTTCTTGTGCCTCTCCTGGATAATCTGTGTCAATCTCCTGTCACTGCCAACATGGCTGCAGAAAGGCAGAGAATTGCTGCAAGTCCACAGTGCATCAGCAGCACAAAGAGAGTCCTGGGGGACTGGTCCACTGGTCCTTACAGAGCAAAACCACTGTTTCACAGCCCACCTTCACAGGAGCTCTTGGCCTTCACTATCCTTGACAAATAGCCACTGCAGGCAGGTGCCACAGGGTGTGCCAGAAAGGATAGTAGGACACATGGGACAAATGACACAGGGAACTCTGCAAATTTTTAAATCAAGAAGGTACATCTCTAACATGTACCACAGACTTATCAAGGGCATTCCAAGTAGCCTACATAGCAGAGTTTGAAGCTCCACAACTTGAAGGAATGAGTTTCTTCTATGCACATAAGGGGAAACCAAATGTATGTCCAGAAAACACATCCACGATTTGAAAGGGATGCTTGCTGCTTGTCTCCTTTCTTTCCTGTGCAAAGATGAGACAAGGCAGACTATGGAAATCAAACTGTGTTTTCTCTGCAAGACTCCACTCTAAATGCACCACAGCAGACCTTAAACTGTATGCACAGTCTCAGCATAATGAGTGGTAGCCTTGCTAAAACCATCAACATTTCATTGCTGCTCCAGTGTATGCACTGATTAATTGCAGTCAAATCCTCAGATGCATTAGGATCAAGCTGGCTTCTGCATCAAGGAAGAATTCCTCTGCTGCCTACCTTTCTTTGACTATTGCCATCGATTACAGCCTCAGAGAAGTGCAACTTGCCATCACATTTGCCCAGTGCAAGACTAATGGGTTTTGCCCCAGTAGATACTTTTGGGATTGTATTTAACAATTTAATATTTCTAATGCTGCAAAGTTATTATTTTTCCCAAAGTAAATATAGTTTAGGGATATGAGGGATTATACAATTGGTTTGTTATCCCATGAAAACAACTTTAACATTTCTACCTTTGATTTTCTGTCATTGTAATACCAGAGTAGATGGTGTTAAGAGAGGAAATTCTTGTTCTAGAAAAGACAACTAACATAAAAATCCAAGGAATCTATGGGAAAAACCTGCAAGAGCATGGTGAAACACATAGATGCAAACATCTACCCTCTGCCCTCAGACACTGAAGGACAGTCTGTACAAGTCCAATCTGTCTAGAAACGACTATCACTCCAAACATCAGGTCTAGGGACATCTCCCATAAGACCACATCTTTAGCTCACCTGTGATTGCCTGTAAAACCAGCAAAATTACTCAAAAGTACACCAGGCTAAGCAGCTGCTACCTGTGGCAGATTTGGCTTTTTTTTTTTTTTTAACCTGTATGGAGTCAAACACAGAATAAGAATTTAGGACAGAAAACTCCCTCCTGCTAGGCTCTTACACAATCTAAGTTCTCATGTCAAGAAAGGTAATACTTGTTGTACTTACTTTTACCCATCTACATAAAATACCTGGAAGAAAAGTATTGTGTAAGTGAAAAATGTTGTAATTCTCAGTTTAATTTACAGTTTTTAATTTGCTTTACTTTTGTATTGTTGGAAGTAAGGAATCAATCTCCTTGTGGAAGAGAGAACTTTGAAAACTTGCTCACGTTAGTTCAGCAGCTGGGAACATTCAAGACATTTTGTAAACAAATGTAATGTTCTTTCAAACAAGAATTAAACAGAGCATATAAGGTAGCAATAATATTTACCTGTCAGATTTTTACTCCAGGAAACAGGGCTTAGATGACAAGGAAAGAATACAGAAAACTAAAGGATAAGGGAAAGGAATAAAACAACAGAGCAGAGGGAGAAAATGGATGGTTAAAATAGAAAAATGCTTTGCAAGGATATAAAATGAAAGTAAGGTAACAGCTACTTAATGAATAAAAGTGCAGGAATTCACATTCTGTAATAAAGAAAGAATAAATTGAGGCAGCAATAGAAAGGATTAGACCACAGATGCTTTAATATAACATAGTTAGGAAAAAAGGAAAAAACACTGTAAAAAACTTTATAAAACAGTGGCAGACAGAAGGGAGTTAGGGGAGAGAGAAGAGATGAAAAAAGAAACCCAAAAAAACCCTTGAATTGCATAGGTCCATTTAAAAGGCAGTCCAGTGAAGGATGGAGAACTGGCCAATAAAAACCCTACAGGTTTGCTCCATCTATTATTCTGTTTTACTGGAGGTCAAAAAATGGTAAAGACAGAGCTGAAATGAGGTGAGAAACAAATGGATAGAAGTTGGTACACTTAATAGCCTCAAATGCTCTCTACCTATTAAGTGTATTTGAGCCTGGATTCCTAAAATGAGTAGCCTTATGCATTTTTTCTCTTCAAATATCCATCTCCCTTTCATCTTTACTAGCTTTTGCCAAGTCTAAATGAGAGTGTCTTGGAGATATCAAATTTTTCTTGTTTCAAGGAAAGCAGCCGCTATGAAGAGGCAAGAAATCCAAATCAATCCCTACCCACCAATGACAGAAGATTGCAGTATATGCACAGATGTTCTCTCTTCAGAAAGCAGTAAATAAACACCGTGAAGTTAATAAGCACAGATGCAGCACAGAATCACCCACACAACATGCTGCCTCTTGTTCAGCTGCTAGTTGGAGGCAGAAGAGGGAACTGAGGAAACTGGTGATCTGTAGAAAGCTTATCAGGGACCTTGAAAAATCTGGGACATTGTCTGGCATGGTAAGAAATGCTGGAGGGAGGTCAAAATATAGTAAAAGTGAGTTAGTGGAGAAGAACTGCACGCAGACATGGGGAAGGAGAATTCCTGAGGACCTGGGGAGGGGCTAAGGCCACTGGAGAGGGAAAGTCACCAGACACAGGAAGGAAAAGCAGATTCCTTACAGCATGGTGCTCTAGGAACGTAAGATAGGAGTCCATGGCTTTCATGCAGCCACTCCTCCTGAAACTGCTTGTTTCCTCAGTATGCATAGTGTCTTCACCTGTGTGCTGATAAAAACTATACAGAATGAAATAGCTTTAGACCATTAAATGCTTACTTAGAACAGTGTTTGAGGAAACTGTTCATAAAGTACAAATTTACAAAGGAAAACAAATGGAAGCTGTATCACCTCTGAGGTGAAAAGACACTTTTCTAAGCTTAGTTACACTGATATAAATCAGAAATAATACCAGTTGACATGATGCAAGAAGTTTTTTAATTGTTGGCAAAAGATAAAAACTAGCTTTTTCTGTACAATGATGTCCACATTTTATTATTTTAGCTATGTCAGGAATTCTGGATACTCGTTTATAAAGA
The DNA here is from genome assembly GCA_013397295.1 of Polioptila caerulea. NCBI lineage: Eukaryota > Metazoa > Chordata > Aves > Passeriformes > Certhiidae > Polioptila > Polioptila caerulea. The sequence continues at coordinate 256,067 of VYXF01010571.1, forward strand.
ATAGCTTCCACTAGCACTGTAAAAAAACCATAACCAGAAGGTCATCAGCAAGGGAGCTGAGAGAATAATATATCATGAATAATGTATTAAATTATTTCAGTCTTTATCTATTAATGAATTATTTTCAATCATCTTATAATTTTCTTGAATGTATTTGTAATTCAAAAGTAATCCCCATGCAATTTCTCCAAAAAATTATTTCTCTAAATTTTTCTTGGTCTTTTTGTGGATAGAAAGTAGCTGAAATTTGAATTAAATTATTTTGGTTTTAATAGGATGTACAAAGTAGGAGTTTTTGTTTCTGTTCTCTGACAAACACATTTCTAAGAACCATGTTACCTATATGGCATTAAAATCTTCACCATGAAATGTCTTCCTCTAATATTTTCTCTAAGCATTACATTTCCACGAGTACCCTAAAAAGATGTTCAGTGTGCCAGGGCAGTCACTCAAATTCAGCATCTAGAATCTATTGCTTGTTCTCAGCACTATTTTTTCTTCCTAAAAGAACAACTGCTATGAGTTTTCACTTAGGTCTTGAAGAATTTAAGTGCTAGAAAGTCATAAAAAGAATATTGTCTTTCAAAACACATTGAATGGCAGTGATGTAGTAGCTGATCAGACTTTTTTTGGTCTGTACTAGGTTATAGATAATTCCTTATTACCTTAACAGGAATCTTTGGTGGTCCAAAATAAACAACACAAACTTTCATTCTTTCCAGAACATCAAATAATATTTTGTTCCACTGACAATTTTTAGATATTGTGAGTTGGTTTCATCTTTACTTCTAATACTTTGAGCTGTATTAGTGATGACTATATCTGTATAGGAATCCTGCAGTCATAATATGAGTGACTGAAAAAGAGATTATTTTTTGTTTTCATAGCAGAGCCACAGAAAAAATATATACTGTCATACAAAATAAAAGCAACATATTTGTATTGATACTTAGTTCATACTTATTCCTTCTAGTGTGCAGAAATGTCCCTTCTATGTGAAGACTCAGCAGCCTTTTCTGAAATATCTAAGGGTGACGGATTTGGAAAATATTGGCAAAGGCTGTCTTATTTTGAAATTCAATTTTTCATCACAGATTGTGATAAGAGTCTGACAAGTCTGTCAAAATACCTGCCCAAATTCCATGACCTCTAAAGACACACCTGTGTCTTCAGCAATAAGTTTTCGGCCTTTTTTCTGTGGTGTCCAATTGGCAACTGTTCATCTTTAATTATCTCTCAGTGTCCTGGTTTCAGCTGGGATGGAGTAAATTTTCTTCCTAGTATCTGGTACAGTGCTGTGTTTTGGATTTAGCACAAGAATGCTGATAACATGCTGATGTTTTGTTTTTTGCTAAGTAGTTTTCGGTTTCCCGTGCTCTGACACTGAGGGGCTGCACAAGAAGCCAAGAGGGAACATAGCCAGGACAGCTGACCTGAACTGGCCAAAGGGATATTCCATACCAGAAAACGTCATGTTCNCCACTGAGGAGCTGCACAAGAAGCCAGGAGGGAGCATAGCCAGGACAGCTGACCTGAACTGGCCAAAGGGATATTCCATACCAGAAAACGTCATGTTCAGGACATAAACTGGGCTTAATTGGCTGGGAGTCACTGATCACTGGTTGAAAAAAGGCTGGGCATGAGTCAGTGGGTCACGAGCAATCATATTGTGCATCACTTGTTTGCCTTGAGTTTTATTCCGCTCTCTTTTTATCTTCCTTTTCATTGCAATTAGTAGTAGTAATAATAGTCGCATATTTTACTTCATTTCAAATTTTAAGCTGTTCTTATCTCAACCTATCAGTTTTAGGTTTGTTCCAATTCTGCTTCCCATCCCATTGTAAGGTGGGGGGCAATAAACAAGAGGCTGCATGGTACTTAGTTGCCAACTGGTGTTAAACCATAACACTCAGGAATAGAAGTATATCCGCCTACCTGAGGCACTGATTAAGGAACACTCAAAAAATTGTGAATTTCCACACGTATGTCATTGCTCTGTGTTTTTAAATGTCATGTAAAGTAAATTTCTAATATGCAAAATGTGTCCATCTGCATCTCTAATTTACAGCACAAAATGACATCATTTCTATCAAGCTGACAAGAGAACATACCCTCTGAATGGTAGTGAGTCTGTCCAAGCCTTCCTCAAGTTCCACGGTCTTTTCATTTGATCACTCACCCCTCTTTCTTTCTTTCTTTCTTTCTTTCTTTCTTTCTTTCTTTCTTTCTTTCTTTCTTTCTTTCTTTCTTTCTTTCTTTCTTTCTTTCTTTCTTTCTTTCTTTCTTTCTTTCTTTCTTTCTTTCTTTCTTTCTTTCTTTCTTTCTTTCTTTCTTTCTTTCTTTCTTTCTTTCTTTCTTTCTTTCTTTCTTTCTTTCTTTCTTTCTTTCTTTCTTTCTTTNTCTCTCTCTCTCTCTCTCTCTCTCTCTCTCTCTCTCTCTCTCTCTCTCTCTCTCTCTTTCTTTTTCTTTTCTTCCTTTTCTTCCTTTTCTTCCTTTTCTTCCTTTTCTTCCTTCCTTCTGTCCTTCCTTCCGTCCTTCCTTTCTTCCTTTCTTCACAGCATGTGGTTTTTTCCCATTCCTTCAGCCACATGCAATGCCACTACCTACTCTGCCTAGGGCTATGCCTAGGACCTGGTGCCGTGCAAGGCACTTCATGAAGTGCACTGACAGACTTTGGGTCGAGCTCTGACCATGGTACTACATCAGCTGCAAACTCTTTCTAACAGCTTCAACTGTTGCTAACCTGATCCTCATGGAGAAAAACCCTAGTGGGAGGATACAAACATCTGTAATCAAGGCTGACATCTAAGCACAGTCACTAAAATACTTCGGCATCAGTTCTGGCAGACAGCAGCTCTCAGTGAAAACATAGTATTTGTTGGGGCTTTGTCCTGGAAACATCAAACATGTTTTAATCCAAGTACTATTTTCTTGTGAATAGAATCAAAGAATTTAGGAAAGTGCTCAGGGACACAGACTTTCCAGATTTGATTTTAATTAAAGACTATAAATACTCATAAAGAGGCTTGCACTCAGCTTTAGGGATCAAGCTGAGTAATCCTCATCAGGAGCCTTCTTGTATTTATATGATCGTCTTAGATCTTGATAAGGCAGTGACTTATCTTAGGCAGAAACTCACAAAATCTCCATCACATCGTAAGAAAGCACATTCTGCCAAGGTTTTTAATTCCAGAACAGGTCAGGCAGGCTCATCTCCAGGCAGCTCCCATACAAACTGGAGCCCTCCCTCAGCTCCCAAAGGACACTATTCTCCAGTGACTTCCACCAGGTGTGAAATCCCACCTGGCCCCAGCTGTACTGAGCACAAAACAGCCATCAGACAAAACCAAACATGCAATTCCTAATCTGGTTGCTGATACTCAGTCAGTGATCACCCATGGTGAGTAATGAGCAAATGCAACAGGACCGACACAAAAAAGAAAAAAGAAAAAGAAGGCAAAGGCAGACTGGTCCCTTTGCCCCATGCATGCAAATCCCTCCAAATGCAACCAAGGAGTGTGATGTGCAGAAGATATGCTGTATCACACAGACACAGGCATTGCCTCATGAATCAGAAAGACTGTGAGTAGAGTTTCAGCATGTGAGCCTTTATGTAACAGCAGAAAATATAGAGGGAGAGGAGCTAGTGATTATAAAACTTCCTAGCATCAACTGATACAGCAAGGGCAGAAATGATATGTCTACTTTTAATATTTCCTCCACAGGAGTGGTTTTTTTCTTCCTCTAAAGCAAAGTGGAGAGCCTTTCTCTGACCATAAACGGTTCAGCAGAGACAATGCCTGACTTAGTAAAGGCGATTTATGATCATCTGGCAAAGTTTCCGATTTTCAATCTCCTTTAGCAGGATCAAACAGTCTTTGCTGCCTAATAAACAGGGCACAATGGTGGGAAAAGGATAGACTCCAGTCCATACAAAGAATGTCCCTTCCAATAGCCTATATTTTCCCAGGTAGGTCAGATCCTGAGCAGTAGCTTTTGCTACTGCTGTTTCAGGCCATTTTGGCTCTATGCATCAAGCACCCACCTTCACAGCCACCATACAGGACCTCTTTCAGAAATTCTTCTCCAGAGGCTACATAATCCTATTGGGAATGACTTCCAAAACTTGACAGCAATCCCTATTTTAGATTGTTTTAAAGATCACTTTTCCACAGGAGTATACAAAAGTACAACCAGATCTGTGTTTTATATATATAAACTGTTAGCCTAACCCAAAATGCGTTCACTGGATTTGAAGAGAGAACTCCCATTCCATTTTACCTTCACAATGGTGCTGGAATGGTTGAATAAAGTGTGGCCCTGCTGCCCATATGCCATTCAGCTTCTGTCTGTCTTTTTGTTTACACTGGGAATACAATAGGAACTATAGTCCTTCCAATGCATCATTTATAAGTGTATTCTACCTCTGAATGTACAGACAGAACTGGCTCTGTGAATGAGCTCTGTGAATATTGCCAAGACACTGTGCTTTGTTCAGCATTATTCTTCACAATAGATACCACACTTTGGAAGTAATTTTAAAAAGGGAATCAAAATAGTGGTACTTTTAGCCTTTGTTTCTTTTATACCACACTGCATTCTCTGTCTCTCACTCAGCTGCTTCTATTATACTGACAAATTAAATAAACCACTCCATTGCTAAAGAGGCTTGGGCGGGCTGGGCTTCGGTACATTGCTGCATGAGGAAGTCGAAATAAACATTTATACCAGTTTTATTCTTAAGCTAACTTTAGTCAAGCATCCTTTTTTGTCAGTTTTTACTTTTTTTTTAAGAATGAACGAAAGAAAGAAAAAGGGAAGGAGGGGGAAAAAAAGGAAGGAGTACTTCAAATTTTTGAGCCGATCTGCAGCATCAAGGGATCTAGCATCTGAAGCATGAAGTAATGAGAAGCCATGTGTCCAGGTAATGAGCCTGATTTTTTTAGTGCTCTAGTATTTAGATGTGCTGCGAGTTCATTCCTGCTGTGGGGCCTCTGGGAGAGTGACTCGGTGAGTTATGGGCAAAGTGGTGTGGTACAGACAGGGTCCCTTGCAGAGGTTCGCTGTAAACAGCTTGCAAACTTCCGCAGCAAACTTTCCACTCGATCCGGGGATTTACCTCTCCTGCTGCAGGCATAGCTCTATTTCGGAAGGCGTTTGTTCGCATGCTCTTCAGCATCAGAAATAAGGGCAGGTGGGGGAGTGCTGAGAAAAATGTTGGATGGCAAGAGCAGGTTTCACTGATTACAGGTGTGCATTTGTAGACAGATAGATGGAGAGGTAGAAAAATGTGTTGGTTTGTAATTTGGCTCTAGAACCATATGCCCACTGCGCCTCTCATAAAAGGAGAAATAAGAAAAAGCAGATAGAGCAGCAGTGTGGCCTTTACCTGCAACAAGGTTCTTTATGACTGTTGGCTCTTTTCTTCAGCAGGCAGTAAACAGAGAGGAGAACTGGGGAGCAATGTGTGGTGGTCTGCTTGTGTGTAGATTAAGGGCAAAAGGCCATCTTCACATTTGCAAGCGCTGGTGCAGTGGTGGGGATGTACGCTGTTTATAGAGGCTTGTCCATACAGCTCAGTATTCTTGAAAATACTGTCAAATGAACAGCGCTATTTCCCCAAATGAGATCAGAGTAAAGAGCACAATGTTGCCTGGGTTAGGTCTGAAAGCTCCTCCTGCACTCCTGGACTAGCTATGTGTGAATAATGCAGGACGAGTCCCACTCTGCCAGTGCCTTTCCCCTCCTCTTCTAACAAAGCAGGCAACTACAGGCAGAAGTCTGAGCTAGGAGGGGAACTCTTTTTAAAGAGTGTTTGTTTTAAAGAACCTTAGAAGTGGTCAGCTTCCTTCTGAAATCGGCACTAAATGCCAGCCACGGGCTGTGTAAGCCAGAGGTTCCTTTCCGAGGCAGGGAGGCTGCAAAACAGGTTGGGACCACTCCAGCAGAGATGGCCTTTGGCCGTCAGGTCAGGCAGGGAGCACTTGGCAAGGAGTGATCAGGGCTTATTTTTTATTACTAAAGAAAGACTTTTTTAAAAGGGGGGAGGAAAGAAAACCCGTCAGGTGAAATTTCCTTTTATTGTCTAGCAAAATTCCCTTTAATTTGTCCCCAGGGCCATCCAGCCGCCTTGCAATTCCCCGCTCCCGCCTCTGTCAACGCCAGCGGCGGGGGGGGAGCTCCCTAGAGAAGGGAACGGGAAAAGCTGAAGGTCAGGGTTACCCACTGTGGCATGACTTTTAAGCTAAAGGGGGTTTTACTTCTCTTGTTGCCGTGTCAGGTTTAATTTGGCCTGCATTATTCCAAAAGGGTGGGCCTGCTCATGACAGGAGGGGGTTAAATGGGATTACAAGCTTTAGAGGTTGTCAGCAGCCACTGCTGCCTGGGGATGTAAAATTGCGATTTAATGGTCAGCTCTATCTGTATAGTATCAGTGGAAATCTGCTGTTTTCAGCAACTTAATAGGCACTGTGTTTTCAGGAGGGGCCGGTTTTCGGGGGGAGGGAGGCCGGCGGGGAGAGCTGGCGCGGGCAGCCCCTGCAGCGGGCAGCGGCCGGGCCGCCCGCTCCCGCTCCCGCTCCCGCTCCCGCTCCCGCTCCCGCTCCCGCTCCCGCTCCCGCTCCCGCTCCCGCTCCCGCACGGGCTCGGCTTCCTGACGGGAAGCGGTCAGCCCCGCGCCTCGGGCCGGCCGAGGGCNCCCCCCCCCCCCCCCCCGCACGGGCTCGGCTTCCTGACGGGAAGCGGGCAGCCCCGCGCCTCGGGCCGGCCGAGGGCACACACGGCGAGGCCAGCGCCGGCAGGCGGCTGCAGGGCCGGGCGGGCCGGCCAGGGAGGGGCGGCGGCAGCCAGAGGAGCCCCGGGCCGGGGGTGTCCGTGTGTGGGTTGTGCGTGTGCCGGGGGCGGGGGGTGAACCACGCTGAGGGCAGGCGGAGGGGCCTGGCCGGCACACACCGGCATTGTCTGCTCG
>VYXF01010571.1:263102-310296 GCA_013397295.1 Polioptila caerulea
TTGCAGGATTTCCCTCGCAATCAGGGTTTCTGGCGTTAAAAATAAGGGAAGAGAGGCGAAATTATGATTAACCGTACACATAGTGCATTATAAATGTTTCTCAAAGGGCTTTTCTCTAATTCGCGGGGATGGTAAATTTACAACGGAGACAGGAGGAGATAGGAAGAAAAGAAACCACAGTGCAAACCAGTAGGATTGCAATAAATAATAAACTGTGGGCCACAACAGTATATTTTTTTGAGCTCACAGATAACATAAAAATACAGTTCCTAAGCGAGTAACAAAAAAGATGGGGGGAGGAGGGAGAGGAGGGGAAAAAAAGGAGGAGGGGGGAGAGAAAGTTCCTGTGCACTTTGTTCAAGGTTCTGCACCTCTCTAAGCAGCTGTCACATCCGTACATTATGGTACATTGAATCTGAATGAGGCTCTCCACATCAAAACCTTGCATCCATTATGATATCATCTCCTGCTCTAAGCTGTAATGCTTATTAATTCTGCACCCATACTCTCCAAGCTTCAGCAAATGTATTCCATCAGCCTAGCATTTAATTTAATTAGTACAGCTGGGCTCTCATTCTCCTTTCTGTGTCAGAGGTATTGTCAGCACGTTCAGCTATAACACAATTACTGATTGCTTTTAGATAGGCAGAAATATGATTAGGGTATTGGGTGACTGTATCATAAGCCTTATTAGATTCATTTGAAATCTGGAGATAAATAGGAAACTTTTATTTGCAGTGTAATGAGATTATGCTTATTAGGCCAAGGCCTCACAACCTTTTGCAAAGAACATAGTGTATCACTAGGATTATACTCTGGAACCACACTTTTTGCTCATAGCATCCAAGCAATTTCTCAGCAGCTTTGAGATTTAACTGTTGTAGCCCTGTACACATTTTAGATTTGTTTTCTGGCTCAGTAGCTTTCTCCTTTCATAGAGTGCTTGCACCTTCCACCATGTGTTTTCTTCTGCTTAAACCAAAAAATCGGGAGGATGTTTTGGCTTAAAAGAGGAAGGGTGTTTCAGTGAGCTTTGAAGATGTGTGGAGAAGTAAGCATGCCAATGCATTGGGGAGAAAAGTTTTTGTCAATATCAGTCTTTTTTATTTTTTATTTTTAACTCTTTTTTCCTTCAGTACAAAGCTACAAAACAACATTTCATGCACAGCAGTTTTCCGAAGGTAAAAAATATTGCTGTTGAGATACTTTGGAGGTTGAATCTTGAGATAGAAATAATGAGTTAATTTTCTTGTGTAAAAACAATGGAAAGGCTGCACATTTCATGTCACTTCCAGAGAGTGCATTTAAATCTTAATGTATACATCACAACCTTTTGTGTTACACTAGCCTGACAAAACATATGACACAGTGTTTGAGAAGCAAGTATTACATTTTTAAAAGTTCATTTATTACAAGGATTCAGAATTCTGATCTGGTAATTTCCCTGTAACAATCAAAGGTACAAACAACCTATCACTGACTTGACAGGTTATAGAAAGGAGTCCATCAGTTTTAACATCGGTGTCAAATTTAGGTTTCATTCTTTTTCTGCGTAAGTTTTGCTGCAAACTCCAGTGGGAGCAAGAATAGGCTCTTACTGGATCCCTTTCCTTTCTGAGAGGTATTACCCAGCATGGAAGCATTTTGTAACTGAGTGTCTCAAAACTCAGAACCTAGTTTTGTATTCCTTGCTACATCACTTGCTCTGCAATTAAGATAAAAGAATTTCTCAGGCTGTTGGTCTCTCAGGCTAAGGTCAGACTTGGAGAGGAAAACGTGGATTTGTGCCATCGTGGTATTTTTACCTGTATTTGCCTAGCACTGAAAGCATACTGCAAAGGCTGGCTTGTTTCTGTTATAAGCAAGTTCCATATTGCATTGTTTATCCCAAACATTTGTGGTATTTTAAAACTGGCATGGCAATAAGCTTTAAAGAATCCAGGAGAAAGTTCTTAAAGATGACATTTCTGTATTTCTCCTCTAGTTACTAAGGGAGCGTCCAGAGAGTAAAACTATCATGACATTCTCAGCCCTGCCTCCACTAGTACTTCTGCAGGCACATCGTTGTGCAGTTCTTTGTGATGCTCTAACTGGAGAATCTCATGCTGTAGCTACACTTTTAACTTTCATGGGTAGGAATATGGATCAGTTTGAAATGGCAACTGACTTGCCTCAGGAGCCACAGTATGTATGCCTAAGCAACAGCAGCAAAAAGTTATTCCAGAGGAATGCTTCTTTGATTGGGAGACATCAGTGCTTTGCAAAAAGGGAGGGCTCTTCATGCTAGGTACAGGCAAGCTGAGGCACAAAACAGTGAATCTCTTCTATTTCTAATTACTTATCTAGAAGCAGCAGCCTTGCTAGTGCCAAGTCCACTAAAAAGTAAAATACTGAAAATCTTGCATTTGCACTACAAATAAGAAACAATTTTATTATGTATAGCTCAATAAAGAGAGGTGCCACTTTAAATAAGGTGTAGTTTGGAAAGAGGTGATTTTTCATGTAGAAAACTACATGAAAAATAGAGGACTGAATATGTAGTTCCTTTTTGCCAAACAACAACAAAAAAATATGAACAGCAACCCTGGTTTATAGTGGCTCCAAAAGGAGCAGAGATGACAAATGCCACAATTTTCCAGTGTGTTGCTTCAAGAAAATATTTTAAAGTGTGTTATGATTGCTGTATGAGAATGAACTGGTGGTCCTGTTCATTTGTCCCCCGTCACTATCATCCTGATTTGCAGTGAGCAACAAGGTTATTCACATGCTCAGATTACACACATGCTTCGGTGCTCTGCTGGATCAAGGCCTAATTGACACCCTAATTGACAGGCTCAGTTGAGAGACTGAAGACTAAATTGGGCTTGGAAGCTGAAACGTGATGTATGTTTTTACCCTCAGAGGTGGTTTGTCCAGGCTGTGTTTGAGATGTGTTACCAAATAATGTGTTCCACCTTCTGCTGTAGCTTTTGTTGCGTTTCTTTTGTCACCAGATAGAGGACTTCAGCTGCTGGGCAGGAAACCCAAATAAATATGTTAGACCTAACTAAATGACATGTTGGATGTTAAATCAAAAAGAAAAAAAAAATTGTCTTTGGTCATTCTAAAACAAATTTGTTAAAAGAAATACTAACAGGAATTTATTTAAAACCAGATGATTAAATTAGTGTAACTAATTGTTAGATGTTTGTTTCATATAGGCTCAAAGGTAGAATCACAACAGAAGTAATTAGGGTAATTATTAAGATCTTTATTTAATTCAAAGCCTCGGAGAATATTGCATATTCATTCAAGTGATCTATATTTCCTATTAAAAAATATAGCATTTTCTCAAAGCTTTCATTTACAGGTATGTTTTTGGTACTGTCATTTTATATGGTATCATGTCATCTTGTTCTCTTTCTACTTTGACAGTGTTTGTTATTCACACTGATGGCAATCAAAGGGGAAATGTTACTGGTAATTTCTGTGTGCACTTCTAACCCCCAAATATTTGTAGCAGTCATTTTCCTAAGGCATTAGGGAATTTGAAGATGGGGCATGAACTTGCCTTGATCTCTTAGCAGAATGTGCTGTGTACATTAAGATACCAAAGCTAAGCATATTTATATACTCCTGAAGAAAATGCAATGAGACATTATTTATAGAATAACTGAAAAACTGAGGCAGTGCTTGTACCCTTTTACTGGCAAGGAAGGAAGAAAAACCTAGCTCTGTTTCATAATTTCTTCTTTTTAAGACTAGTCTTTATAAAATGCAAAGAAAATCTACAAAAGAAATGTTTGTGAGCTTTACTGTGGAGAGGTTCTCAAAGGCTGTAAACTGAAAGATGAATTTGTATCAGAGAATTCTGAGGGAAAAAGAAAAACCAGCTTCATGGACCCAGTTCTTACATGTTACTAATCACACAGGACACAGAGTGGCAGGATGTCTTCCAATATTTGTTGCTGGCACATTACACACACCATCTTTACAGGGCAATTGGACTGGTGTGGTCTCCTCCTGGATGGATTTAATGCTTAGATTTAAATCCAGATTCTTGTCTTGGTAAGTCCAGGTATTTCTCTTGAATTCCTAAAATGCAAAATTGTGTTGTTCAGAAGAAAATAATGTTGCTTGCTAAATTAGCAAGTACCATTTTTCCTTCTTGTATTTTGATACTGCTGTAGCACTCAAAGATTGTGCACTGTATATGTATTTGATGGAAACAAACACAAATAGGACCAAAATTTTCTTCACCAGATCCCTTACCACTCTATTGATAAACTGCTGGAATATTGTTGGTGCCATTTTTTAAACAGATACATTCCACACTAGAATTAAAAATAGCAATTATAGCATTTTTTATTCTCTTTTTTTATTACTACAGAAGTACACTAGTGATGATAGTAATACCTAATTCATTTAATTTATTTGTACAATGGTAGATGCATAATGCCTTGCTATGGATCCAGCTGTTATGGTCTGATGGTGGCCTGCCTTTCTAAGTTAGGAAAAGTTGGTGCACTATGGAGCTGGCCAAAGAACTGAGTAGAGAGAAAAAAAAAGCTAATACAATCATTAAAAAATGAAGTGAACATGGCTTATAAGTGGTGGCATCACAATTGGAATAATTACAGCTCTGCATTTTAAAGTCACATCTGCACATATGTTGAAGTTAACATTTTATCCCCTCGGACATAATTTTTTTCCCCCACAAAATGTTATAGCCCTTCTTATTTATGACCATGGAAGTGGACATTGATAAAGGAGAAATAATGCAGGCTCATTGCTGAACCACTGGGAGTGTTGAGATGATGTAGGTGTCTGCTAAGACAGAAAACAAAGGGTTACTCTGCTGAAATCTTTTGGCCCAATGACTGCACAAGCACTGTGCTCATGTGTTAGGACTCACCATTTTGCTGCTTGTCCACAATTCCAGAAAGTAATTAGAGAAAAGATAAACCTTCCTTTTTTGTCCCTCCTCCAACTGAGTTTGATAAGCCTTGCTCTCTCTATAGTTCTCTTCCATGCTTCTAGCAATGTCCTAGGACAGCCAGGTAGGACTAGCTCTGCTGATGTTTATAGAAATTTTCCATCTAGACCCTGTTTCTCCCACCCTCCCTTCCAAAGATGGTGCACCTTTTCCACATTTAAAATGACCAGTGGCTTTATGAAAAGGTGCCATGAGAAGCTGCAATGCAGCAGAATTTAATCTTCTCCTCACCGTCTTGCAATACAGTCAGGATCTCATTCAGCTTTAGGTGTGCATTTCCTAACCTGGTAGTCCATTACTTTACAAATTTATGTGAAACTGGTTTCAGAAGAAAGGCCTCACCTCTTGTAAGAAAGGTAGACTCAGTCTTTTGTCATGTCATGGCACTGAATTGATATCTTATGTCACAGAGGTGTTACAGAGTTATGATATTCATTTCTAAGGGTAAAGAGGTTATTTTGTCAGATCCATAATATAAAATGTCTCTGCCTTCAGGCATTTTTGACATGCATGTACTTTGCCATGGGCAAAGAAAATGTGAAAATTTGCATTAAAAATTATTGAATTTTGTAAAATTACTGTTAACACTTACTTGCCTTCGGTGTCTGTTATGTACCAGCTGACACTCAAACAACACATGAGAAATTTTCTTTTTGGTTTTTTTCCCTTTCAAAATCTTTTTTTTATTATTAGCTTCTCTGCAGCATTTTTTTGGGATGGACTATGCAATTAATATTCCTACAAACCCTCTGCAGGTTAAAGCTTAGTGTATTTGAGCCCGTACAGATAGACTTTTTTCTTGCCCAATGCAGCAGCAGCAGCAACATGGAAATCTATGTTGATGGAGGTCATCTGTTGTATTGTATGCATTTACTCCACTCCTTCTCTCCACTTCAGTATTTTAATATATTCATTTTTTTTTCCTGTTGTCTGCAACAATTTTTTATACTTGCAGAATATTTTGTGGCCCAATGATGAACAGTTCTCTTCTTCACTGCTTTCTGTATGCTATTTGGAAAACAAACAGGAGGGTTAAGACTGTGTTTCTCGCTTCCAGTAAGTCAGTTCTGGATTCTGTTGCTGAGACTGAATATAACAGGGTACATGGAGAGTTTATTTCTGAGCACAGAGGTGCAGTAACTACATCTTGATTAAGAAATGGCATTAAAAGGCAGAAGACTTAGATTTTATTCCAGTCTCTGATTTTTATTTTCCCTTTAACCTGGTCAGGAGTTCTGAAATATGACTGTTGGTTTGTTTAGAAATCTTACCTACACTTGAAGAGGTCTTCTGGGATGGATGTCCTGTTGAGTTGTGTTGCAAAGCTATATGAGTAGCTTATATATGGCTTATGTTAGCCAGTGTTCATAAACCAATTACCCAAACAAAATATACTTTATTAAAGATGGGTTTGTTGGTATAAATGTACATATGCATAGAAACAAAATCCTATTCCAGAGCAAAATTTAGTGTCTGCTATTTACTTTACAATGTCTGGTAGCATCCATCTTCTGGCTATTCTATCCAATGACCCAATGTAAGCACATGGGAACCAAAGTGGCTTTCACTTTGGAAAGTGTCAGATATCTACCACCAAAATACTATCTGTTTCATCAGCCTGTTCTGAGATTAAATTAATTGTTTTTAACATAGCATGCAAATGTTTAAGAGTCTCTGTATTGCTATTGGTCAAAATGTCCCCAAAGTACAATTTTCAAAAGTCAGCAATTAAAATCGTACTTTTATTTCAAACCTAAAATTTGCAACGACAAATACAATGATTTTGTCACACTTGTGATTGGAGCATTTTCATAATGAAAAAATGGGACACACTGGCATTTTTCAAAATAACAAGGTAATAGAAAATTTTCTGGGGCATATTTTTAACATATTTTAGTAACTGTTCTTTCAGGTACCTCATGTTGTTAAATAATATTGTGGCTGGTTTTTTTTATAAAACTGGATTGATGAAAATCAGGTTCCAGATAAAGTATTGGAAGCTACAGGAAGTCAGATGTTGAGAATAGTGATCAACATGATACATACAAATGTAGGTATGTAGGGCAGTATAGAGGGAACAGAAACAGTAAACAGATATGGTTAAAAAAATGGGACAAATACAGTAAAAATGTAGAGTTTGGTTGGACTAAAGTCAGTGAGAAGAAGAAAATGACACATGGAAAGCAAAAAGGGACAAAAAGAATGCTTTGGAAAATTGTGTGATTGGGAGGTGATGGGATAGAAAACGGATAAAGATCAGAAAACGCTATGCCTTGTGCGAGGTGAAAGAAACAGAAATCTAAATTTCATAGGTTGATTCTCAGCCATGTTGCATTCTGTTGTATCACCATTACTTCATCATCTCATGTAAGTCAACAGCATCAGGAAACTTAATTACTGGAGCATCTGCTGCTTGTCTAGGGAGGAAAAGTGTTGGACTTAGCGTTCCTTGGGGTCTTTTGACCCATCAAAAGATGTTGGAGTGAGTCCAGAGGAGGGCCATGAAGATAATTAGAGGGATGGAGCACTTCTCCTTGAGGAAAGGCTTTGTTAATTTGGATTGTTCAGTCTGAAAAAGAGAAGGCTTTGGGGTGACCTAACTGGAGTCTTCCAGCATCTGAAGGGAGCCTACAAGAAAGATAAGAGGGACTTTTTACAGGGCATGTAGTAGCACAACAAGGAGGAATGAAGTAAAGTTCAAAGAGAGCAGGTTTAGATTAGATATTGGGAAATAATTCCTTACTGTGAGGGTGGTGAGTCGATGGAAGAGGTTGCCCAGAGATGCTGGGTGCTCCATCCCTGGAAGTGTTCAAAGGTCAGGCTGGATGGAACCTGAAAGGTGTCCCTGCCCATGGCAGTGTTACTGGAACTAGATGATCTTTAAGGCCCCTTCCAACCCAAACCATTTTATAATTCTACTATGTGTAACGTAAGGAACTAAAATACGGTTCTCACTGACATTTGCTTTAGTAGCTATCCTTGGTCATTGTGAAGAAGAAACCCCAAAAATCTGAGGAGTTCTGTGACTTCCTGTTGAGACCAAACCTGAATCCTGCTGAGACAAAGGTAAAACAAGAAAAGGCCATCAAACCTTACAATGCATTGAGCTATGTCTTTATTATCAGATTCTGAAATCCAACTTCCTGGATTTCATCTTCCTGGTGGCTGTGTCTAGACCCTATCCTAAAGGAAATCCAGGCACGCACCAAAATTAACCTTTACATCTCTGCATCCAGGTGTCCATTCATGTGTGGAAGACCATAGTCTTTTCTAATTGGTAAGACACTGTGATTCCAGAGTTTGTGTCAATAGGTCCATCAAATGCAGACTTAAGCAAAGAAAAAAGATCCCTGCAACCTTAAGAGTTGTTTGATTTGTTTTTTTTTCTGGCAAGAATCCTAAGTGTTAGTGATTTCTAAGAGTTGTCTGATGTCTCCTAGGGCATTCTGCTGGTTTCACTGCCATCAGACAATAAATACAGCTTACTTGCATGTGTCTAAATTTCAACTAGTAATGTAGTAGCAAGACTTTTTGCACTTTTCAAGTTAATATGGACAAGGTCCTGATTTCATTTATTTTTCTGAGTATCTTGTGTCAAAAATTACAGTATGATACCTGTTATTGCCTGCTTTGTGTATGATTTATATGTAAGACCACAGCAGGGTCTAATGGCAAACCAATGCAGTCTGGACATTTTTTTAAGTATCAATATGATTGGGGTACTATGATCTTCTGAATGACACCAACCACAAAACCTCTCTAGCAATTGCTGGATTGCTGGTTTCATTCTAGTGATGTACTGAACACACTTNAACTTTGGGCAGTTTCTTAAAGTGAGGTAGCACATTAGCATGATCACTGGGTCATATAGTGAATCTCAAACTCAATAACTGATGATAATAATGAGAGTAAATGTTAGGTTTTATTAGGTGTGTAGGCCTAACAGAAACAACACCACTCAGCCTCTACTCATGTTTGCCATTTTTGGTCCCCAGAAAGAGAAAACGTGAATTAAAACTGATGAGAAATGCATTCATTGGGGTATATGTCACACAGCTGCAATAGGGATAATTGGAAGCTTAAATCCTAATCCTGCAAACACTTAAGCAGTGCTTAACTTCAGTGCATGCAGGTTGACTTAAATGCAATTACTCATTTTTTTTCAAAAGCACACCTGCTAAATCATATGATACAGAGGGGCAGAAATGGGGCTTTATTTAGCATGAACTGCTGAAACTCTGAGCAAGGAAACAGACCTGTGGAATTGCTGTTGACTCATACAACATCTTCACACAACACACAAGCCCGTGCATACATATTCATTTCTCCAATATTTTTCAAGATGTTGAAATTTTTTGATGGAGTAATACACTTACATTCAAAAAGAACAAAATAAGTAGAAATGCTATAGCAAAAAGAAGTATGTTTAAAATCATCTGTGTGTATCCATGTGTAAAGGCATGTGCCCTGGGTATAATGATTTGTCAGTGAAGAATGTTGGATAGATGCAGTTCTTAGTGTTTGTGCCTGTCATGAACTCACTCACTCTCAGCAAGCTCTGAGGTCTTTAGTGTTATGATATTATTTAATTTTACTCTTTTAATCTGAAAGAGCAGCCTGAGATCAGTAAAGGGATGTTTTTATCTTAATCATCACTCCTGGCTTCATAAACATGCAGATGTTCGGCCTTCTAGTGACTCCAGTGATGACTTTTTGATGCATGAGGACAATATAATAAAGTAGTTTTACCTTAAACAGTATTGAAACTGGTAGTCTGGGTATATTAATATCATAAGGAAATATTGCTTGTGCTTTCTTGGAAGTTGGGAAAATATCACAGTAGAATTTGGAGTGAGGTTGTTTTTTTCTCCTTTTACTCCCTAGTGACAGTGTGGCATTGACAGGAATGTTGCTGGGCTTTTTTAGAAAGATATGTTTGAATATACTTTTCTTAGCTCAACTACAATCAATAGAATTAGCAATTTGAGATATCCTCATTTTACCTAGTGGGAAGATCTTAACCAGTATTGCTTCTTCCAGGAAAACACTGATGGAATTTTTTAAGTGCTCATCTTCCATGTATGTAAAAGGCTTTCTGTTATGGGTTGCATATATAATGTATGTAAAACATTTTAGTACTCGAAAGATATTCTAATCTAGTGAACTTTTGACTATGTCTGATAGAAAACATGAACTTTATATCCTCTTGGAATATGAGAGTAACTATATTTGTTTTCTTAACTTCCTTATCTGAGTTGCCAGAGGATATAAGTATGTCAGGGTTAAGAATAAGCTGCAGAGGAAGCTTGCTGATTGAGGGATGAATTGGTAGCAAAAACAATTTTGCCCAGCCTGTACTTGACACCTGGAGATGTTTCTCTTTCTGCATCTGGATGCACCTTCTGTCTGTATCTCACTACTAGGGGTAGGTGAAAAGGTGACACATTTCACATGAAGTCACACAAAATTCTCCTGTTGATCTCAGAGGGCAAAGTGTGACATTGACACTAATGTTACAGTTGGTTTGGGTTTTTTCAAAACTGGTATTGACTGAGATTTGTCTTAACTCATACCAGTAACTCATCTCCATAGTTTTCTGGGTTTCACTGTAAGGAAGGACAGACATGCATCTGGCTGGATACCACAGAATAATCTTGCCAGGCCTCCATCTGGACAATTTGAGGGCACTAGAACTGTATGGTACAATGTGAGCATACATTCCAACAGCTAGACAAAGCCTGTGCAAGCACAGGCTGAGACACTGCCATTTTTTGCGCTGAGTATCTACAGGGGAGACATTTTCACACACCTTGGAAAGAAAAAGCTTTAAGCATGCCCATAGGATATCCTAGACAAAGGCATGTCATTCTGCCATCTAGTTGGGATACAGATGAGCCAGACCAAAATAAAGTAAGGGCCTTCATAGAGTAGGCAGCATGAAAAAAGTGACCTTTCTTGTTCTTTTGTAATTAAAATTATCCAGACTCTTGTGTTTTGCACTGGCTTCGGCAGTTCTGTGCGTTGTCTACTACTTCAGACTTTGACAGGTTTCTGACATACCTGTTCTTGCTCCAAAGTCTTTAAAAAAGAGCTGTGTGAACCATTTCCAGACCATGAAAGCTGTTTTCTGTCTAGAGAACTCTGTGGTCCTGAAACACAAGCAGTGCTTGACTCTGCAGCGTCACCTGGTAGGAGATGTTTGAGGGCAGGCAGAGGGGCAGCATCAGGGGCTCTCCTCATCAGTGAGAAGTCTACAGGGCAGGGCTTGTAAGCACAGGTTCTTTGTACTGCCAGTGGACAGGGATAGGCACCCTTGTTGCACACGAGCTATCCAAATGGATTGAAGCATCCAGTCAAGTTTTAAGTATCTCCAAGCATGTAACAGACTCTGTAACTTCTTTGGGCTATCCACCAAGGGTGAGCTAAATTTTGCCCTTAGAAGTGCCTCTTCCACTCTAGTGAACATGAAGAAAACCTAGATGATCATTCAGATGGAGACATCTGACTGAGGTGTAATAAGGCCTGCCCCTATGAGCACTTAAACTAAGATTTAGGCAGCATAGAGATGGCATAGATTTAGCTCTCTTTCATATTACTTTTCCTTGCCTTTACTTGTTCTTTATTTGGAGGTGATTTTAAGCATCTGTATGATATACTGCAATTACTTTCTATCCATATGATGGAAAATCAAAAATTGAATTAACCAGTCCAGGTCAACCATGAGCCTTTACCCAAAACACAAAATAATTTTTTTTTAAAGTTGAAAATCAGCCTGAACTGCTATTCCTTTTGAGAGAGACATTTTTCAGTTCCTCTATGACAGTATGTGTACAAGTGTGCTTTGTTCAGCTTGTTCATCTAAGATTGACATATTTGTAAATATTACATAGAGTAGTTTGAATTACTTGTTTGTCTTGCATTACAAGTAGCTTCGGGCTCCTGAAATGATCTTGGCATAGTTTCATGTAATCTAAGATCTAATACCTTTTGTCTTGTGGTTTAAGAGTAGAGCAGTAGAATTTCTGTCATGACTGCTCTGAAATTTAATGGAATAGATTTGTAGCCAAATGGCTAATAAAGATTTCTGAAAACTTTCAGGGATGTGTGAGAAAAATTTTTGGCACTAGTATCACTATAATTTGTGTGAGTTGTATGTGTATACGTTGGTGTATATGCACTTACACTGTATAGGAACACATAGATATGTGTATGACTTGCTGGTCTAAAAATCTACAAGATTACTTTAATATAGGGATTTTTTAATCCTGGAATTCTGTCTTGTAGTCAACAGGAAATATGATCACTCCACTGGAATTCTTTCCTTGTTGAGATTGTATTTGTATCTGAAGGAGTGTATCTAGTACTATTTCAGGTCAAAGCAGACAAAGGTGGTACTCTTATAATTACTTTGTTTTCACTGAAAAGGGACACAAAGAAGCAAAGACACTTGCCAAACTAATATCGGAAGTCTGTAGAAATTAAATCTGATTCAACCATGAGCACATTATATATTTACCTGATGAGGGAGGGGAATGTTCACACCTGTTAGTCAAGTAGATACATGAGTTTGGGATTTGTTTTCCCATATTTTTTTCTATTTTTTAGCTAGATTTTAATTTAGATGAAGAGGAATGAGAGTGTCTTTGTGGTGTCTGTGTAGTGTATTGATTTCAATGTTGTACCTTAAAGGGCTAATTTACCATGTGTATCTTATCTATATGAGTATGTCCTTCATGTCCAGTCTAATAAATGTTAAGTTCCTGGGTGTTTTTAGTGGGACTGGGATAAATCAATCTCTTTTTTTATCCCCAGGGCATTCTTCTTTGCATCACAGAGTTGCCCTTTTACCTGTTCAGTGTAATTTAACCTGAGTCAGGAAATCAGTTGAATCTATGACTGGAAAACAAACAAATCCAAGAAGTAAATGCTCCTTCAATCCCTGAGGATTTAATATTTTCCATCACAATCATATAATGCAGTATAATAAAGCTCCAAAAACCAAAGTAAATAAGATAAGTCATTCTGTCCCCAGTCCTCAGGGACAACCTAGATTATTAAAACCAGTTTGGTGAAAGTCTGTCCAATGAAGTTGACTTTTTTTCCTATCTACCTGTGTTTAATAGTTCTCCAAACGTTTTTTGGTCTCCAGTTACATAAATCTTGGTGAATTTGAGGTATGAAAGTAGGGTAAATCCTGAGTTCTCCACTCTCCTGTGAATGAACTCTTAAGCCTCAAAGTGTAGCATGGCCAAAAAACAAGCCTTTATCTCTAAACTAGTTTTAGACAAGTAAGGAGGAACCTTTGACTCATTCTTCATAGAAGACTTGGTTTCAATCTAAGCCAGAAGTCTTTAGAAAAAACATACTTGAAAAGGTGATTCTATCCTTTTATCATGGCAAAATAGCTGCAAATCCCAGTTGCTTTCCTTCAGACTTTAACCTGGTTGTAGTTACTCTTCTGAATTACTCATGCAAACAAATGTGAATTTGTTTTTTTCGCATGTTACTCATGTGAAACAAATGTGTCATCTTAAACTTTGCAAATCATAACCATTGCTAATTTGTAGGATTGGGAATGGGGAAGAATTACCTATGGATTTCTTTGAATAACAGTCAGGTTTGACATTCAAGTTTATGCTGTTATTTGTTGCAATAGTAACAATAGCAATTAGAGTTCAACAGATTTCATCCATAGGTACCACATTTGCATTTCAAGGGCAGTGCATGGTGAGTTCTTTTAATACAGTCACTCCTCAGTGAAAGCAGCAGTGGTGGTGGCAGTATTAAAAGTGGTTAGTAAGGATGCCTCTGCCCAGGCCACCACATAGCAACCACTACGTTTCTAAGGACAAATAGCTCTTGCCTGCCCTGAGCAACTCGGTGAGAACATCAAAACATGCCTTGTGAGAGACCTCTAATACCCATTAGTGGTAGCAACTGTTACCTCAATCGTGAATGACACAGCCCTAATTATTAAGGTAATTAGAAGTTATAACACTGGCAATATTAAAGGGAGAACTTCTAAAGCCCATTAACAATGTTACTTTAAGTGATCTGGCTGTGAACTGTTCAAATCTCTAATTACATTATATGTCTGTCTTAAAGGGTGATGTAATTAAGTGATGGGAGAGGGAATGAATATATATAGTGACTACTATACTATACTTTGTAAGTACTATTTTCATAGAAACCAACCTCAGTAATGTCATTATGTCATTTAGGGGTGGGGTTTTTTGTTCGACTCTATACCACACGTAGCTAAAAAATACTTAGAATATATAAAAATTATATATCATGGTTTAGTATAGTGATATTATCAAAATGAAGTTGGATTGGATACATTATCCAGGCATGACAAAACCATCAGTGCAATGGCTTTGTTCATACTACCTCAAACAGCACTACATTTCAACATCACCCATGTAAGTGGGTAAACACCTATGCCCTGTATATCCTACATGGAGACAATTTTAAATATTTTAGAAGAAAATAGATAAAATGTTACAAAAATTAGTCACGTTTATCAAAAGTTAACAACAGGTACGCCTGCGAGAGAACTGAGGACAGACTTCTGCATTTTGACCTTTAGATGTTCACACCACAAATTTAAATTGAGGACTGGAGAGCAGAGTTGGCTTACTAACAGTTCCTTCTTTTCAGATTAGAAAGAAAGGTGGGAAAAAATGGGAATATAGTAGAAAACAGAGTCGAATGGATAGAGGGCACTGTAATTCTCCAGTCTTTGGTGAGTTTTCAGATTGCTTTCCATGAATTACAAAATGTAGATTAGTACTTTCCCATGTTCAGTAACATATTCATTATCTCAGTAAAGAGAAACAAAATCAAATAATTCCCTCTTTTCACTTCCTTTTATTCAGAAATTGGCTATTTTTTCTGAGCATGAAACCTCCAAGTTCCAAAAAACTGTGAGATCCAAGTGCTGGAGTTTGGTTTTGCTTCTGCCTTTGCCAAAACCTCACCATCTGTATGCATATGCAGCCACAGTAGCAAAGTTTGTTGTCCAGTTAGATGGCTGCATTTTTTAAATGTTTCTTCTCAATTCAGGGAAAGTAGAAAAGGTTCATATACAACAAAGCAAATTAAAATTTATGCTCTTTTACTCTGCTTATCTTTTCACATTTGATATCCCATTGTGAGCTGAGAACTCTATTAATCATCATTTTAGAGATGATTAGTGGATGACCCTCATACCCTCCCTCCAAATTCCATGGGGTGTCTGAAATAAGGAAAATTTGTCAGCATCCTTGGGCATCACAAGGTCTGACTGTCACTTGTCTGTGGGGACAGTGACCCTCATTCAGCCATCTGTGAATGCTCCCCTCCTTGTACCACAAGAATCACAGAATACTAGAAGGGTTTGGGTTGGAAGTTCAAGCAGTTTTTTCTCAAAGATTTGGAGCAAGCATTTGTGAGCACGTGATCAAATATGGTTCCAGGATCTGGCTAGAGTTGGATGTAGAGCCCAATCAGAGCAAGGCAAGACAAAGTCAGGCAATAAAAGGGTAAAGATGTACAAAACAAACATCTAGGCAAGACATGGGATCAGAAGCCAAGCCAAAGGACAGGAAAATCAATAGGGTTGTACCAAGTTGAAGGGCAAAACAAGAGGGAGGTCAGAGGCAACAGTCAGAAAGCCAAGGAATTACAATGCAAAGCAGAGCATGGGAAGGGGAGCAAGACACAAGAGGAGCAAATGGCAGATTAAGCATTTAGAGTGTGATTATTCCTTTGACATCCAGGGCAAAGAAGCAGCTAAGCTCAGCTGGTGTGTTTATCAGGGCTTCAGGTATCAACAAAGGCTGGAAAATAGGAGCCTGGCAGGTCCCTGGAGCTAGAACGAGCTGGAAGTTTCTTTCTGCATTCTAGTCAAATATAAGGCTTAAACATTTCAGCCTGCAGATAGCCACTATTAAACAACTGTTTTGAGATGAGCAAGGAAAGGACTGAAATAAATGCTGTGCATATGTGCCTGATTTACTCAGGGGCATGTGTGGAGACATGGATATTGAAATAGTCAATGACCTGACCTTGTTCCCCAGGCTTTGCAGGATGTGGCACTAAAGTAGTTTGTGTCACTGGTAAGCATAGGTTAAGTATTTCTATGAAAATATACTACAACAGTAGGGATAAAAGAGAGAAAATTAGGTGAGATACCTTGCTGTGGTGGATTTGAGGATTATCAAAGCAGTTTTTTAAGGTTAAAGGGAAGGAGATAGCTTCATCAGATGGTATAAGGATACATAGGAAGGTGTATGTTCATGAAGTCTATTCAAATTTTTCTGTATTTTAAAATACATTTTGAAAGAAAAGCCACACCAAAAAGTTATATTACAGCAATGTTATTATGATGCTTAGATTGTACTCAAATTGATGCTTAAAGTCTGGAAATTATATAGTGAAGGATTTTTTCCTAAAGAAAGAGACATCCAGGCTCCCAGATGTCAGAGAGCAGTTGTCCTTTCGTTCTCAGTCATATCTTAATCCCTATTGTCTTTTCTAATTCTGAGGTCCTGATTCTGAGAGGGGCTCCACATGACTCATAATTTAAGTTTTTTCTTACCTTCCATACGCATTATAGTACAGTCCTTAATTTCATGATTGCTTGCCTAGTCTCAGATCTCACAGCATAAACTATATTATTTCTATGAACACCTTTAATAACAGGTAGAAATGTTCAGTCAGTCTGTTCTTCCTTTTGCTTTCACATGGAGAGAAATATGAACATTACTTTTGATGTGTGGGGTTTTTTTAACTAAAACTTCTCAATGATTATGAGAAAATTGTCTACAAGTTCAAAATGCTATAAACATAACAAATATATAACATATATAAAATAACATACAATACAGGTGGTTTTGATCATATAACTAATCAAGAGTTGTGTAGTAAATTGAAGTCATACCTCTCTTTGGGGAAGAAAGGGGGGAAGGTGGCAGATGAGTTAAGTTCTGGCACAAAGATAATGCAGAACTGCTGTTCACCAAATTCTACATTATATGAAGTAGAGGCTACTCAGTGAAAATAGTAGGAAACTGAGTTAAAGCAAAGAAGCAGCCAATCCTTTTACCCACTGTATAGTGTATTTCCAGAGTTTGCTACCACGAGAGATTGTAGACACAGACCCTCAGAGGGTCTTCAAAACAGGAGTCAGAAAAATTCATGGACAGTAAGTCTATAAAGTGATTAGAAGGACTAGATAGGGAGGTACCCTCTGAAATTCCTGGTGTAGGTATTTGTGTGCTAAGGGAATACAAAAGAAATGGACTGCAAATGATGACTAGGCTTATATGCTGTCCATGAATTACATCTCCTTTTGCCATTGAGACAAAATACTGGACTATAAACCAGTAGCTTCTCATGTTCTCCTGCATTTTGCTGCCTGTGGCTTTGAGTCACCTTTCCAACATAATAATTCTGCTAATCCATTTGTTTTGAAGCAGCTTCAGCAGCTCTTTTCCACCATACACTAAGGATTTCTCTGCCATAAGGTATCTCTTGTAAAACAACTGTTTGGATGTAGGTGATGAGGTGGCTATTTGACTAAACTAATCTGGGAAGACAGAGTGCACATCAAGACTAAATGGTGCTCTGTACGAATTAAGTGTGAACAGCTTGTCAGAGAAATAAAGATGTAGAGAGGGAAAGACCATTTACTCAGCCTTGGGATAACTACATTAAACCTGATTTTATTCTGTCTTCAAGGGTCTTCATTATGCTTTGTAAATATGTGGTCAAGTTGGAATTTTGTAACAAAAAAAAAGAAAATTGTGGTTGTCTCTACACTAGCCAAACCTGCAGTAAGGGTAATATGCAGACTAACTGGTACACAGCAAAGCACAACATTCTTACGGGTAACAAAAGCTGAAATACTGGAGTATTTCTGAAGTTCCCAGCAATGGGGACCATTTTTTGCACAGGCTGGCTTGAGCGCTGCTGCTGCCAGCATCTCCCAGATAGAGGCACCTTCCTGAAAACATATTTAGACAAATAAACTCCTTTAGCTGTGGTAGGATAGTGGAACTGAGACTTTGTGGAATTTGTAGCAGCAGTGTGCAAAATCAGGACAAGTATGTGAATTTTTAATGTTGTCCTTAACTGACTGCTTTGTCCCAGTTCAAGTTTTCTCATGTTTTCACATTGATCATACATTCCTAGTTGGGAATTTATATGACATCCATTAACTAAGAGAATTCAGTCACAGGTCTTCTCTAAGCTGAACGAAGTCTATAGGAGTGAGCAGGAAATGCAACTCACTGCAGATGGTGCTTGAATGGGAATCCAGGACTCTTAATCCTTGTTTTTCTATCAGTCTGGCAAGTCACTTCACTGCCAGCTTCAGTCCTATTTGTTTTCTCCAGACTAGAAGAGAGAGATCATAATGTAGAAAGTGTGACTAAGGTGTTAAAAAGATGCTACCTTTTATTCTTTGGAGTTTGGCTCCGACCCTTTTCTGATTCAGAATTCAGATTCTTGTGTTAAGATATGTGGTTCACATGCTATGTTTCTACCTCCTGATAGGAAGAGGGAAGTACTTAGGGAAAGATGAAATTCTTCTTGCTAAGAACTTATTTTAAGGACTATTTTGCAATATATATTTAATTATATTTTATTTATTTAATTATATTCTTACCAATAAACTTGATTATTTGAGCATTTTTAGAAGAAAAAGTATATAGGCCTAAAAACATATGAAAGGCACGTAAAATACAAATATCTGTGGGCGTCTTCTGTAGCTATAGTGTTTAGTTGTCATTATTGTCCCATTCCTGGCAAGCATAAAAATTTGGGACTACAAACTTAAAAATGTTAAAACCTTTCAGTTAAAGCTATGTCTGTAGGATGGAGCCCATGGTCTGCTGTGCACTGATGGACCAGTCTGCACAATTTATTGTGGCTGGTTTCATCTGGTGAGTGAGAAATTTTTTATTTATTTATGTAGCAGAGAGTCCCATTTTTGGATCTATGTGACTCAAACTTCCATTTTTTTATTAAACAGGGTTCTGTGATAGCAAACACAATATAAACTGTTTCTTAGAGCCATGGTAAAAGCAACTTGAACTACTTTATGTAGATGTTGTCCTTGTACGTTTTATTTTATTAGAATTTTAGATAAGTTTAATATTAAACATTTATCAGAAGACTATAGAGTTTACATAAAAAGTATATCCTCTTACTAAAACCTCCATTCACCTGAAGAGTACTGATAACACGTATAAACCACTCAAGTTCCATTTTTGTTTGGTTATTACAATATCAGATCCCTGGTTGAACCAACTCTGCTTCTACATTATCCCATATTAAATTTTTAAGCTTCAAGCTTAATATTGTTTCTCCTTACTATTCATCAAGTAGATAACTGAAAAAATGTTCCCATTTTGATTGTGATTTATATGCACAGTAAATACTTCAATCCATTTTCTCTCGAAGCTTCCTGAGATATTAAGTTGAAAGCCAATTGAAATGCATTCACTGACGGTGCTGTGTTGAACTGCCTCAGCATTTTCTCTAAACCATGTGTTGCTTTGTTGCTTCTCTTTTAAATGACTGCAACAAACTTTTTTAGGGCTCATCTGCCAGTGCTACACATGATAAACTGGCAAATCCCAGAGAAGTGAGGGAAGGAATTTCATATCCTCTGATGGAGTAGAGCGATTTCTCTTCCTGGTCAGAGATCACCTTACCTATACTCCTTAGTACTGTACATAAAATGTGGTAGCCTTGGCTCTGGCCTTCCGTCCCTCTTCTGCACACACTCCCTTACCATGTCAGGTTCTTTTTTGGTTTTGTTTTTTTTTCTTTTTTCTTTATTCTTTTTTGCCTATAATTAGTAGTTGCAGACATTTTCTATAGTCATTGGTTATGCTGCAAAAGTGTAATTTGGTGAAGGGGCATTTGCACAAAAGAGAAAATGGAAGGCTGATTTCAGTAGTAGGGGGCCTAGTGATTATGAGGCAGAAAGAGTTTATATTAGTTCCAAAGCAGTGTAAGGTCTACCAAAAAAAACCCCAAAACAGTCTATTATTCCTGAATCCTGTCTGTGTAGGAACATAGAGTTACACAAGCAGTAGCTGCTGCAGCATTATAATTCATGTCAGTAGTTCTGCCGTACTTAATTTCTTCACATGGACAAACCCTCAAATTTTTACTTGCAAAATCTCACCAAGAATTCTTATTCAGGATTACCTTCATGAATACCTACTTCTTTTTAAAAATATATTGCTTTTTAAAACATCAGTTGTTGTAAGAGCTATGAATTCTCCTCCAGGCATCACAATCTCTTTGAAGTACTGTGCAGATTTTAAAATGCCCAAAACACATGACCCATTTGTCATTTAAATGCTATGCAGACATTATAAACCCCTGGGATGAATGGACCTGACAGCATTAATAATAACTGCAAGTCCCCTTTGTAAAAATTAGCATGGCTGCTAGTTGCTCTTTAGGCATTAGGCCCATCAAAGTAAGAGTAAGGAGAGTGCCACACCAAAATGAAGGTGTAAGGTTAAGAATAGGGGTCTGAAGGCTGAAACAATGCTTAGGTAGCCAGGCTGGCAGTTCCTTGGAAAAACATCTTGATGACCTGTGTGAGAAATGCTGCATGAATGTCTTTCTCAGCCAAAAGCAACAGAAGGGGAGAAATAGGAGAGCACCACATTGCCACTCTTTTAGCTACACAGGGATCTACTCCACTTCTAGACTGGGCAGCAATACACACCCACACAAAGTGGCAAGCTGTCTCTCATACAACCACTGGCTAAGAAATTGGCAATATTTATGTAGTTATCCCAATCAGTTAGTTTGACTTAGGTGGTGGTAGGCTATGACTGGAATTATTGGAAGATGACACCTTTGTAGGAGTGTGTGCAAACTGCAGTGAATCTCTGCATTCATTCATGCTGGGGCACCCTCATCCCCTTGTTGCTGTTGGATATTTTGTTTTCTTGCTTATTTAAATATGGTGTTGTGTTCTGATAGTGATAGAAAGACAGAGTAAGGCCTTGCTAAGAGTATACTTATTTTGAGATACATAATTTACTGGTGAAAACAATTCTTAAAAACCTGGACCCAAGAGGGAAAGCCATGAGGTTCTATTGTAAACATCCTAAATAAATCAGAGTAAATGCCCACATAACCCTGATAGTACAACTGCAAAAAGTGTTTTCACAGTATTCTCAGGCAACTTCACAGGCAACAAAGAGCCTCTCTTTTTTCTGCTTTACAGATTTTGTTACAGTTCAAGGGCAAATACGTATTTGCTTCACTTAAAGCTCTGCTGCATTCTCCTGTTACATTAGGACCAAATTTTCAAATGGGAACAGTCTTTGAAGCAGAGATAACCAGCTTGAGAGCTTGAGGGATCTTCACTGTCAGAAGGTGAGTTCTCAGGTTCTTTCAGACACCCCACCTACTAGCACCAGCTACCATCATCAGGTGTCACTGCAAATGGAAGCTATTCTTGAGCTTTTAGACTTATTTTTCAGTAGTACTTAGCTTTATAAAAACTTCCTGCTTCAAGCCAGCTCCTTTGGTAAGAACATTCATTGTATTAGTAATCACTTACCTTATCCTGATCCACTGGTTATTGTCGTGGATCTGAGCACAGCAGAAAAATGAGCTATTTCCTTGAAATTGTGTCTCCTTATGTTTATGAATAGTATCATATGTGTGGAAGCAGCTATACAGAGTAATAAACCTAATGATTAACTAAAAGGTCATTTTGAGTGCTGTTACTACCAAGAGAATAAAAAGATACATCAAGAACCGTGCTAGTTTAAATCCATGATCCCCAAAGAAAGGTTGAGGACAAACTAGTCTATAAGGATAATGATCTGTCTCAATGGCATTTCTTTTATTAGGCTGAAACAAGCTCTGTAAGGTGCACTGACTTTGAAGTCTGTTTTGTCTGCCTTAGTTAAAATGTTTTCCGCTGTATCTCCTTTTCTGGGTGAACAGAGTGTTGCCCGCACTGTTTTCTCTTATTATTCTGAGTAAAATTCAGAACAATTTAAGTTATTTTATAACTTGTCTGTCACAAAATAGAAGCTGGGAATTTGGCAGGGGGAAGTATAATTTTCTGTTATAAATTCCTGGACAACAAAGTCAGAGTTACCACTGCAGTTGCTTGGTCCCTTGGAGAAGCAACAGAGTGTCTTGGAATTGTTCTATGTGTAATCAACATGCAATCTATTTAAAATTGCCAGTTTCAAACAACCTATCACAATCCCTTGGCTGGTAAAATACCCTCATCTACTTTGCCTCATTGAAAAAAGGAGATCAAAATGGCCTTAATTTTGTGATTTGTAGACCTGCTTAAAATACATGGGTTTTCCATCTTTAACAGCATTCATGGGAGGGAGGTTGATTTTTCTTTCTTGTGGTTTTACAGGGCAGGAGGGAGATGCGATTACATAAACTGTGCAAATAGGGAACTACTTATTTTTTAAGTTCTGGTTTCAGATCCACAACTTACTGATGTGGTGGGAGTTGTAGTGCCAGAGTTACAGTTTGAGTTTGACAGTTCATGTTTATTTCACTTCCAGTGTTTCAGATAAAGACTGTTTTACTTGCAGCCAGTGTTCCAGATAAAGACTTCTGGGAAGACAACAAAAATCCCACAGTGTGGTGTAGAGCTGACAAAACAAGAGAAAATGAGAGGAGAATAATATCAGAGCTCATAGGCCTCTAGTTTTAACAGTTCCACTCCTAATGCTTCTTCCTTTATTTAAGCTTCCAGTAAAGTCTCCCTGTGTTTACCTCTAATTTAAGAAACTGTCCCTTAATCCCATCCCTTCCTATTCTCTGTCATCCTGTTGTTACTTCCTTCCTCTTATCTTTTAAAGGCTTGCTCACTCGCTCTCCACCCCCACCTTGGCTTATTCCTTCCATATTAATAATAATCTTAGTACTGAGCACTTATATCGCTCTCTACATGTTCAAAGTGCTGTACAAACCTTAGCTAATTAATCCTCACAACACACTCCCCTCCCTCTGTAAGATAGGTAAGTATTATTATCTCAGTTTTACAGATGGGGAAATTGTCACAATGACTCAGTGGCAGAGACACAAGCACGGTAACCTTGTTCTTGCAACCTCTATTTTGAAAATACCTTCTCCAACCCAGCTTGCCTCTATAAATACATTCCCATCTCCTTTGTCTCCTAAATCGTCAAGACAAATCCTCTGCCTACTCCTGCTGCCACAGCTCCCTTAATTGTTGCCATCTTTTGCTCCCTCAGACACCTCCAGCAGGAGCTTTGCCAATGCATTGCTCTGGTGCCTCTTTGAATGTCTTCCTATTACATGTGCAGTTTTCATCTCATTTCCACCAAGCAGGATGAAAGTAACCCCTTGCCAGCCTCCCTGGTTTATGGCTCTTCTTTGTTTCTGTCCCTGGTTTCCATCAAAATCAAGGCATAAGTGCCTGACTCAAGGCTGAATGTAAAGGATCTGGATCAAGATGGCCTGAATTCCTTCCACATTTTTCCTAGTACCTTGGCATTTCTGAAGGCATCCTGTACAAGCAGGAAAACAACAGACATAGGTTTGTTGGTAGAATTTACTCCCTCTAAATACATGCAGCATCCAAAACTGTTGGTTGAGGTGCAGTCCACTGCTTTATGGTTTCTCTCAGTGAGCTGCAAATTCACCCCATAGGCAAGGACACCACTTGACCATTGAAGATGCTTGACCTCTCCCAGCTGACATCTTTGTGTGTGAACCACCTTCCTAGAATCTGGCATTTTGATACTTAAGTAACCTTCTTGAAGCAGATGTGCTGAACCTGGCCCTGAGAGACAGAGGATATTCTTAAATTTACTAAAGAAGTGTCCACAATTATAAATAAGCCCATCCAGGATTCAACTGCCTCCGTGGTTACCTGTATCTATTGTGATGCTTCCTTATTCTGGTACATTGTAAGTGGGGGGTCCTTGCTGTCATGTTTGTGTGGTCACAGAATATGTATGACACAGTGGACCTAACTGCTACTTACTTAGATATTATCCCTGATTTGCTCTCTCTGTAGTGATGCTGTTGGTCTTATCTGATCAGCGAGTAACGATAAATTCTGATAGTGTATTTCACTGAGAATCTTGCTTAGCTGCAACCATAAGTTTTGTCAGTCTCTTTTTTCAGACTAATTAATTAGACATGACTACATGAATTTGCTCTTTAAAAGACTCTGCCCTAATGTCATGCCCTGTCAGGAGCAGTCTGTTTAATGGATCAGTGCTCATTTTGTTATTTTGTGTTCATATGACAAAGTATCATACTTTTGCAAGTGAGCTATCTCTATCTATGGTGCTGTAATGAAGAATATTTTTTTCAGATACCTTAGAAGACTTGTAATAAGACTCCACAGCAAGTTCTTACTCATATTGATACTAATGAGAGCCTAATAACGATGAACTGACGTGACATGAATGCACATCTGGTTTTTCCATCAGCTACATGCATTAGTGCCATGGACATCAGAGACTTGGGCAAAGAAATTGCTAGAATTTTACAATAATAAATAAGTTTTGTTGACCCATACCCACTTCTGCTGCTACCCTTTTTCATTACTTTATGTCAGTTTAGGTTATACATATACTATCAGTCCATTACTTTGTCATGCATTGGGTCTTCACCTTCTGCAAAGAATGAGCAAGGAAATTGGCCAGCCTTGGCAAATGTTCTTTGGGAGTTGAGTCTCTGTGTCAAATGTTACTTAGTGTTTGGTTTGGTAGCCACAGTTCAGATGATGGACCCGTGTGTACCCAGATGGGCTGCTTATGTGTTAGTTTAGGTTTAATGAGGTCTCTGTTATGCCAGGTTTCAAGGACTGAAGAAATGGCATCACTGCACAATTTGCATAAGTGTTTGTTCTCAAAACAATTTTTGATATCCCCTTCCTGCATTGTGCCTTCCTCCTTCTGCTAAAAATTTATGCTAGAGGGCATAACCCACAAACCTCCTGGCTCTCCAGAGGTCATTCACTTTGGTTAGGGTCGGCATAACTTACAGACATGAATATTCTTCCCAATTTACAACCTGTACACTTCTGTGGGTGCTCTACTTCTTCCTCAGCAGCACCACCATCTGCATAGAGGCCTCTGTGTCTCACAGTACCTCCCAGACCAAGTGAGTACTATCTCTGACTTCATCTCTTCTGCTCTTCCCCCACCCTAACCTTCTTTCTGACTCTAGCTTTTTTTTTATAGAAAGTAGAAAACAGCTGCTTAGGTTGCCAAATACCTAAGTTGTTTGCCTGAGGGGTGTGAGAGACTTTTTCCTAAGGACTAATATGGGTCTGCATGTCAAGGTTTTAGTACAGGGGGGCTACACGGGTGGCTTCTTTGACAAGCTCCTAAAAGCTTCCCCCATATCTGGCAGAGCCAATGTCAGAAGACTCCAAGTCAAAGCCAAGCAGTGACAGCTGTAGCACCTCTGAGATAATGTATTTAAGAAGGGGCAAAAGTTACTGCAAATGCAGCTGAGTGAGAATTCTATGTGAGACAAACTGTCCTGCAGACCCCAAGGTCAGTGAAGAAGAAGGAGGAGGAGGAGGAAGTCCAGGTGCTGAAGAGATTCCCCTGCCGCCTGTTGTGAAGACCATGGGGAGGTAGGCTATCACCCTGCAGCCCATGGAGTTCCAGAGTGGAGAGATATCCACCTGCAGCTCCTGGAGGACCCCTCACCAGAGCANAAACTGTCCTGCAGACCCCAAGGTCAGTGAAGAAGAAGGAGGAGGAAGTCCAGGTGCTGAAGAGATTCCCCTGCCGCCTGTTGTGAAGACCATGGGGAGGTAGGCTATCACCCTGCAGCCCATGGAGTTCCAGAGTGGAGAGATATCCACCTGCAGCTCCTGGAGGACCCCTCACCAGAGCAGCTGGATGACCAAAGATGACTCTGTGGGAAGCCCACCCTGAAGCAGGCTTCTGGCAAGAAGTGGATTCATGGGGAGAGAAGCCCACACCGGAGCAGGTGTCAGGACCTATGACCCCGTGGGCACCCAAGCTGGAGCAAGCTGTTCCTGAAGAACTACATCACCTGAAAGGAGCCACACTGGAGCAGTTTGTGAAGAACTGAAGCCTGTTGAAGGACTCCATGTTGGAAAAGTTCATGGAGGACTTGGCTCCCCTTGGAGGGACTCCATGATAAAGCAGGGAAAGCATGTGAGGCCTCCTCCTCTTGAGGGCAAAGGAGCAGCAGAGACAGCATGTGATGAACTGACCACAGCTCCCATTCTCCATCCCCCTGCATCAGTGGGAGAATGATGTAGAGGAACTGGGTGTGAAGCTGAGCCTGGGGAAAAGGGAGAGAGGGGGAGGAGGTATTTTTAAGTTTTGTTTTTATTTTTCATTATTCTATTCTGATTTGATTAATAACATTTCTTTTTTCCCAAGTCTAGTCTGTTTTACCCATGACGGTAACTGGTGAATTATCTTTCCCTGCTCTTACCTCTACTCACAAGACTTTAATTATATTTTCTCTCTCTCCTAACTCCCAGCTTAGGAGGGGAATGATAGAGCAGCTTTGGTGGGCATCTGGCACCCTGCCAGGGTCAACCCACAACAATGTATTTAGTGGCCTTAGAGCCTTTTAAGCCTGCAGCTGAGAAACTGCATTATTTTCTGGGAGCTGGGGCAATCATTTGTGGCTCTGGAAAGTTGTTTTGCCCAATGGCAAGCACAAAGATTCTTGTTCTTTTCTAAGCCTGGTTCTGCCCTCAGCATTCAGTATATTCATTGTACTGTATGACTACTCTGTGGCAAACCTAACTATGAGAAGAGCAGTCAAGTACCAAATGAGCTCAACACAAGACCCAGGGAAAGAGAATACTCCAGGCATTTGGTCCAGGCACCAGCCCCCATGCCTTCAGCCATTTCAATGGAATAATTTTTTTCTGCCTTTCTTTCCTACCTAATAGAAAAATTAACAGAATTGTGGTATTAGTGCATGTATATGTGCTTACTTATATCTATTTCCCATAAGTATAACTATTGCTGCCTGGTAGAGCGGGTCCAGGGCCTTCTAGATGCTCATTCAGCACAGCAGCTGTAAATCCCATTGGAAAACAGTGACTGAGTGAAACCTGCTCATTGCTGGACTTTTTCAATTCTGTTTTCACAGGGAGTTGTATCTGGTGTTTCACTGAAAAGCTTTGTTCTCTGGTGTAGAGTTAGTGGAGAGTTTAGATTATCCTTAAATTCGTCCCTTTTTCTATTTGCAGAGAATATTTTCCTTTTTTATTTAATTTTTCTAAATTCAAATGTAGTAAGTACATTGCTGAAACCAAGCTGAATGTTTATTAAAGGCAAATGTAAAGTAACAGGGAGAATGACATGCTTTCAGGACTATTGACTACTATAAATACTTTCTTTTGAAGACTAATGACAGTATCTACATCTCCGTATTCCACCTGTATTTTTCATGGGTGTCTAAAAGTGCCCTACACACTGGTGCTTGTGTTTTTACTGATTTCTTTACAGCCAGAAACACTGGCTGGTGTTTTTACTGATTTCTTACTGCAGTATTTAGTCTCAAAGTACTGAATGTTTCATTCCAAAAAGGTGCAGTGGTAAAGGATTTTGGTCTTTGACAGCTTCTTTCATAGCAGAAATAATTTCTTACATTATTTGCTAGCAAAGTAGAGAGTCTCTACATTTTTTTAAGCAGTAAAATTTCTCAAACAGGTTATATATTATGACCAAAACATTAACATTCAGTTAATTTGTTAGCCTGCATAAGCTGCCATTCAGGCTACAAACTGATGTTTAAATAGTAAACAAAGGAAAAAACAGTCTAGAGAGGTCAGTGCTTTGTATCTAATATGCTTCTGCAGTTTACTTTTGTTCTGGTAAGCAGATGCTTTGAAAACTGTTCAGCTGCAGTTCAGACAAAGGTCAGTCAGGGAAGTCAATATATAATGCAAAGATCCAAATCAATATCCTATGAAAGGTGGCTCAGCACCTTCTGCCTAAAAGAGATCTAGAATAGAACTTACTTCTCAGGCTCATGCTGTCCTGGGGGATTTCCTTCTTGTTCCTACTAGAGGAGCCCATCATCACATTGCAGTAATTGGTAATATTTTAACCACCTAGCCATGTGGTGAATTTCATGATTTAAGTAAGCATATTGATAACCAGCCTTTGCTTTTTTGTACATAAATGCTAGGGTGTCAGGCTTATATTTTCCGCATAGAAGTTCAGCAACTATTACCTGCAAAAGGTGGTTATTAGGGACTAAGACTAGAATTCATCATAGTAAGTATGGTTATTTACTTTATACATTTATGCAGTGTATCAGCCACAGCTTTGACAGTGCTCTGCAATTTTTTATTTCACATGAAGGCATTCAAAGCTAAGAAATATATTCATACCTGCTGTCAACAAGTGCAACTCCCTTGGAAAGCTCTGAGCCAATTTCAGCAGTGACGTGAATGGCAGAATAAATTTTAGTTCTAAATTAGTCAGAAAATAAGTGAAAGTGGGCATAATTTGCATGCTGAGGACTGAAAAGGGAAGAGTAGCTAGCAAAAAAAGTGTGCAATTAAGTGGGGGGGGAGAGGAAATAAGGGATCTACTGGCATGAGTGTAGTGCATCCAATTTACTTCTGAATTCAGACAACTACAAGCAAATGTAAATGTTATACTTAATGCAACTAGCCATTTATAGTGGAGTGAACACACTTTCTCTACCTGTTATGCTCATTGCTATGCTAACAGATGGCCTGGAGAATGTCATGTCTAGGCTGGCATTCAGCATATAACTGTATATACGTGCTGAATACATTTTTCAGTTCCCCAGTGAGCTCAGCAGTATGACTGATTCATTATGAAAGGGAAATCTTGAGAAATTAAAACAAATTGCCTTGATCACCTTGACTCAGGGGTCTTCTGGGGTCTTTTCCTTAAAGCAGCCTTTTCTGTATTCTAGTCGACTAAGATAGATCATGGAAGGTGAGGGAGATTTGTCACTGAAGCACCACTTTGGTACCTGCTCAAAGGAAATGGCTAAGAACTGTGTCATGAAGTGAAGGCAGTATTTGAACTGTCAACAGGAACTGCTCAGCTTGGGTGCTGTCATACTTCCAGGCAGCCCAGCAGGATGATTCAGAGCCTCTGAGATAGACATCTCCATTCCAAATACAATGGGTGGGGAAAGGTGGCCACTTCTGAAATAATTCAAAGCAGATAGGAACCTCTCTCTCTCTCCACTGTCTGAGCAGGTCACTGAAACTCCCACCTACCAAATACCTGGGAAACCTCTCAGTTTTGATCTGAACAAGTGTTGAACCTCAATCACCTTCATCCACTTGAAATCCAGAGCACTGAGTCGTTTCTTGAGAGCAAGCAGCTAATGATTGGAGGAGGAAGAGGCAGCAACCACTTCAGAATAACTTCATTGTTTGAACACTCTTACAAGAAGTGGGAAACAGGGAATTTAAGCCTTTCTTGGACTGAAGGGGTTTGAACCGCAATTCCTTTTTCCTCAGAGTTTATCCTACCCATCAAGCTAGAGAAGTTCTTCATTTTGTTCACTGTGTGAGGCTATGGAGCACAGAAAGAATAGGTAAGAGGGAGCTTGATTTTTCAGCCCTTTGGGAGGGCAGGCATGAGAAAGTCCTGAGGCTTGGTCCCAGCTGTCATTGCTGTCTAAGTATTCTTTACTGTTAATTTGTAATACAGGCACTCATCCAGTCAAGTAGACATGGTTGACAGACTGTAGAGACTGCAGTGTTTATTCTGCCTGAATTTGTACTGAGCACGAAAAATGTGCGAACATACTTCCTGACTTCCTCACACCCAGTGATAAGCACCTGAGACTCGCAGCAGGGCTGCCTAGTTAGGAGCAGAGTTGTTCAAGGCCTTCTGCAAAAGTAGTTGAGAGAAAGGAAATTGATGAAGGAAAAGTGAGGCCATTCTTTATTCAAATCACATCCTGGAAGTGTCTGTTCTTCTCTGATGATTACAAAGTGAGCCTAGAATGGCAATGTTCCCCAAATAAACCTCTTGGTTGAATTTAGTATTCCCAAATCAAGGAATATGATATTTTTTTTTCCCCTCTGTTGTTTTTCAGTTTATTGCTGCTGGTTTTCTTTGTGTTCACCTCAGAATGGTGTACACCTTTGGAGAAAGATACAATCAATTTGTCTAAATGCAACCTAAGTGCCTAGACTGCTATCTAGCACTAACCTTTCAGGTGGTGTGGGAGGTTTTAAACCTTCCCTTTGCCCCAGGGAATTTGTGTACAGCAAAACCTTCAGTCTTTCACAAAACTGGCACACAAGGAACAGACCCCATTGGAAAGATGCGCTCAATAATCAGTCCTAAAATGTTACATCACTCAGCAGTTCTACCTTCTTTAACATCATTAAACACATCTTCTCCACTAAAGTGATGTGCAGGTTCAAAATATAAAATGTGTTTGTCACGTTGGGATTTTTTTCGCCTGAGAACATTTTCCTTTTTCCAAACAGTGGCTCTCCTAAAAAAAGAGAAGTCCTAAAAAGGTAGTGACAAGATAGCAACGCTGCTGTACTGCTGGTGTAGCTTGTGGAGGGATCTGTAGTGAAGAATCCCAGAAATCCCCTTTGAGGTTCCATCTTACTTATTTTCAGTATTTCATGATCTGTCAGGAACACAACTCTTCTTATTAATGTGCTTCTGTAAAAAAGGTTGTTCACACAAGAAAGGAAGAAACTCATTGCTCTGAGAGTTTAAAATGGTAGGGTACCATTTAACTAAAGGTTTCTTCAAGTGCAAGTACTTTAAAGGGATCTCTGTATTGCTGACTTGAGCCCTATAATTCTGGAGCCATAAGGTCTTTGGTGGCAAGTAGTGCATCTTCTCATATGTTTCCAAAACATCTTATTTGTGTCTGGGGCCTCATGTTGTTATTGTAATAGTAATGACAGCAAAATCAAAATAGGCCATATTAGGTTATTTTCATTTTTTTCTGAGATATACCTCTTGGGAGCTTTGAGTGGAGGAAAATAACTGTAACTGTAATCAAGAATATACACAATTAGACCCTGTCCCCAAAAAAATTATTTTTCTGAATCAGATGTCTTCAGTCCTCACCAGGGCCTAAGTGGCCTGTCTTTCCACCAGTGAAGCTGAAGGGAAACTATGGCTGTGTAAAGATATTTTTGGTTTTTCTAAATAACAGCAATAACAATTGCAGGGGAAATGGTGGCTGATTATGAAGACTGTATTAACTTTGGGTTAGCCAGTTTCAGCACACTAGCAGAGACAGTGCAAACATGTGCCATTTTTGTTTGGAAAAGGCTTCAGTAATAACATCACCAAAATGACTCACCAGCCTTTCTATCTCTGTGCAGTGTTTATCACCTTTCTCATTCTAAGGAGATGTTAACTTGAAAATTGGATAAAGGTCACATAACATGTGTTCTCTGATGGTCTCCACATATTCATCACCATCCTTCATAACTATAATGATCCAGAGTAAATTATACACACCTTAATTGGCCCAGGGAAGCTTCTGGAGGAGCAGGTTACAACACCAGCTACCATCTCCTGTCTGCCAAGTACCAGCACTTTTACTACAGTCTGAACACAAAATTTGAGGCCTTTTTATCTCTAGTGCCTTAAGGATTTAGATGTTGTGCTTTCAACAGATTTTCCTAGGATGATATACATCTTTGTAACATTTAGACTGACTGTATATTTTCCCCAAAACCATTCCAATCTTGAAGTAACTTTTTTTTGCTGCTCAGTTCAAGAGCCATGGCAGGGGTGTTTCCCTGCTCATTTCACCGTATTAGTTGACTTTAGTCCAAAAACAAGTAGCACTGACTGGAGAGGAAGTACTAGGGAAGAAGCAAGAATGTACTTATTTAATCTATAACATAGTTCTTATCACAAATAAAGAGAATACAGACACTCTCTTTGATTTACCTTAAACCACCTCCTTCTATATTACCTTTAAAAACCTTCAAGACCATGAGGATAAAAAAAATAGAGCTAATATCTTCCCTCCTGTACTATCTAATTTGAATGTGAGCTTGAACAATTATTTACATTAATAACTCAGAGTTAAATCTACCAGCCTTGCCCGAAATATCACAGAAACAGCAAAGGCACTAGCTGAACACAATTCTAAATAGGGAATTTCTCCCACAGCTTTCCCCTCATTTGAGATCTCTTTCATACTGGTAGGGATGATTTAGTCTACAGATTCTGGCAGCTTCCCTTCTGGTCGTTTTTTTTTTGCACCAGTGTGTTATGGAAATGTTTATTTCATTTAGTAGGTCTTGTTTCCTGTTTCCTATACAGCAACTAACCTATCACCTTCTGTGCAGAGAACTGAAAAGTATATTTTAACTGCTAGGATCAAATCAGAAAGAGACTTTCTCTCTCTGAGAATAGCTATACCATAAAGGTACACTGAAGTTATCAATAATTTAGTAGCTTGTGGGCTGATTCAGACTATGCTTTCATCTCTGTTACGATTGCTGTCCCTGTTGCTGTTAAACACTGTGGTTTCTTTCTGCTGCTTTCTTTATGGTACTTAGCCATTTA
The DNA here is from genome assembly GCA_013397295.1 of Polioptila caerulea. Taxonomy (NCBI): domain Eukaryota; kingdom Metazoa; phylum Chordata; class Aves; order Passeriformes; family Certhiidae; genus Polioptila; species Polioptila caerulea. The sequence goes on from VYXF01010571.1 coordinate 295,626, forward strand.
GAGGTCATAGCCTCTGGCATCTCTGTGAATAAGCTTTGCCTTCCCAATCCCATACAATTTGATGTCTCTCCCCGCTCTATCCTAAACTGTCCCGGCACTGGACCTCCTGCCAGGGTTCCATCCCTACAGCTGCTCCACTCACATCCTGGGCTGGATCCTGCTGGTAGTGGAGCACATCCTGCTCCACTACCAGCAGGGCGGGCTGTGCCTGGCCGGAGGCACTCAGGCAGGGGGGATGCTGTGAAGAACTGGGAGCCTGCTCCTACTGCAACGAGGGCTGCTCTTGCAGGTTCAGAAGTCAGAGAGCAGGTAGGGTTGTGCTGGCAGCCTTAGGGTCACTCTAAAGGCAGCAAAGTCCTAAAGCCAGTCATGTGCTCAAAGTCTTTCTTTGTCTGGCTTCCACGCAGTGGTTCTGAAGGCAGAGGTCTGTACTGGTGCAAGATCTGACATGTGATCTTTTCTATTCAGAAAGTTTGGGTTAATGTAATCTATGGGGCTTTTCCAGGTGCCAGGTCACTCTGACACCACTTCTGTCCCAGTCTGTTCTCTCCATATGGCTTCATGTGTGACAAACAATGTCTATTGTTTTGTGATGCCATCGTGCAATACAGATTGCAGGCTCTCAGATAATCCTGGCAAAAAACCCCAAGGCCTTGCAAACATGTTTTTGATTTTAGGCCTCCTGTAATGGTGCATGGACATTTACATGAATTTTATCTTTATCTACATACATGTTTATGCAGCATTTTTATTTGATATTATTATTTTTTTACAACTTTCTCCCCTGTGATCTTATCCACATCACATGCTCTTTAGTTGTTGTATGAGCTCTAGAGGATTACTTTTGTATTCCTCAGTCTATCTGTAATTGTTACAGCTTTTATCCTTGGGTATTACCCATTCTAAAAAATGCTGCTAACTTTGAATATAAAACAGGTGTCTTAACAGAACCTCAGTGCTTCTCAGCACCTGTTTCTTCCCACTCCTTGTCTGAGTAAACACACATAGTACTTAGTCTCCCAAGCCAGTAATCTGATTTCATTTTTAGGGAAAAACCTAACCTTGCTCTACAGGTATTCTCTTTTAAAGAAAAGCCCAATTCCTTACAATATAGTTCTGTTCTCTTTCTACCACATTCACTCTTTAAGTGGGGATTTTGACACCTGTCCTTATCATCCCATTATATGGTCCTTTGCAGAGAACTGTCAGAGAAAACTGCCTGAAGGCTTGCAGCATCCATGTATGATAATATAAGCATAACTCCTAGATCCCTGAATTCCTCTCTGTCACTAGTATCAATCCATATCTAAGAGCACAGATACCTGCCCTGTCTATAAATCTAGACATTAACTGAGATCCATAGCCTGCATAGTCACAGAAGTACTGATATTTCTATTAAAAACTCATCTTTAGCAGGACACTTTCTTGGAAAGTCCATTTTAAGGTAGAAGCACACTTGCTTTCTTTTCTCTGTCCTTTGAAATGGGCTTGTTTCTTATGTTTGCTTATGGTCTTCTTTCACCATGGAGAAAAAGGGATCTTTAGGATCAGCAAATTGAAAGCCCTGGTATTACAAGCAGCATGCAAGACCCTTGCTAACCTTTCAGGGATTATTTAAAAAGACAGGACTTTTAGACCATGTGGGAATAAATGCCCAGAGTGTGAAGATGCAGTAAATTAAAGAGTAAATTCAGTATATCAAGAAGAGATATAAAACAGTAGTTTTTACACAGAAGACTTTTTTAAAGCTCTTTTGGCCCAAAGAGAGTGCCAAATCAGATCAAATTTCTTAGACTCGACTGGAAGAATTTCAATGCCTGTATCAACAGTATTTTCCCAATCCAGTTAAATTTGCAGCAGCATTATAACTATTCTGTGACATTTGATCATGCCACAGCATTCATATATGATAAAGGTAATGAATTAACTGAGTTAGACCGTAAACAAGCTAGATGAAGCAAATAATCAAAAGCTGGGCTGCAATTCTTAGGTATCTTCTATGATGACATATAATTAAGATACTATAACACAGATGAGACATGTGCCAGATTCTGTGTGCTTAAGTAGAAGCAGAGAAGGGGGAACTTTATCTACATAAACTGACACAACTGCCAGCATGTGAAATTGTGACATTTGTAAGCATTTTTTTCACTAGAGATAACAAAGAATAAGAAGTATTCTTGCCCCAAGATAGCACCAAAGAATTGACAGGAAAAAGGTAAGAGTTGGGTTTTACTGCACAGTGGAGAACAAATCTTTGTGCATGTTGGTGGTTTGATGAGCAGCAAGATGCTGAAGGGAGGAAAATACGTCGTTCAGCCTTTCAATGTAATGATCACAGTATAAATACATGAATATTTATCTGAACTTTCACCTACCTGTTTGCTTATGGCCAAGAGTGAATTGTGAGTGCAAAGCATCAGTGTTTCAAATACCCAAAGAGCTGAAAATCACAGTGGAAAAATATTTTGGTAATAATGTAGATTACAAAGCACAGTATTACAACGCATGCCCCAGATCAAAAGAAGTATAATAAAATCAGCAGAACATATAAACTTCCAAATAAACACCTCCAAAGCTTTACTTGAAAACAACTGAAGATGTTTGGGAATCATGAAGTAGATTTGTCTTCGAGGAAGCATATGACCAGCCCTATCTATAGACAATGGCTTCATCTCAGAATATATTTTTGAGTCAATGATAAAAGCAAGGCTAAGGCTTCTTAGGACTAAAGATTTGTTGTCCTACTGCAGCTGCTTCATGCATCACTAACCAGTGTAAGAGCATATATTGCTTCCTGAGAATTTCTCCTTTCAAGACTACTTTGGTGCAAACTGCCAATTTAGTACTTCATACAGAAAGTTTGATCTAGAAACAAAATCATGAAACAAGGGTTTTCTTTCTAACTTTGGAACAGTATGTAGTCTGTATATATTCTATAAAACCAAGCACTGGCACAATTGCTAAGTTTATGAGTGTCACTGGACAGCCTTGAAGTGCCCTGCTGAAGATCTGGTGTGGCAGCAGTTGATAGGTGTCCAAGGCTGTTACTCCCTGGTCTTCCCTTGTCCCACCTATACTACTAATGGTTTTCCAGCATCAGACGTTCCTTTGGTAGGTTTTCTATCAGCTAGTTTCAGATGTTCACATCTGAACTTGTTACCTCCAGGTCTCTTCATTTCCAGTGAAGAAAAATACATGTAGTTCTAGAGAACTACATTTTAGACAAGGACATTTGTTTCCACTGACCTTAGAGGGTGTTCAGATGACCAGCTCAGGTACAGATCTTGAGAACACAAGCTTCTGGCAAGGTACATCTCACTCAGTTTTTCTGTATGAATTGTCAATCATAGAACCATCTGCAACTTCAATTACCTGAAAATAAGAAAATGGCATGTCATTTTTCATTTTCTGCAATGCAGGTCACCCATATGTCCTTTCTTTGGCAGCAATTTCACTTCCTAACATTGCTTGCCATGCTTCTGTTAAATAGAGCACAGTCCTTTTCTCTTCATTGACCTTCTAGCAATTAACTGGCTCTCTTTATTACACCCTATTTTAATGTCAACAGTTTTATGCTAGAATTCAATCACTTGGACACTCAAATGACTTCACATGAGACTAAGAATGATAAAGAAGTCCCTTTAATATACTTAAATTAAAATTATAGTAGATAATTAATTTAAAAACACATTTTTATATGTGAAATTCACTGAGTACAACCAAACATAATTGAAGTTATTCCATTTGTTACTGGAATTGTGTTTTTACTTTCTATGTTGTCTAAGACATGCAATCGGTTTTCATGTGATGACTTTTTAGCTTTTATTTCCAAGCCAGGCCAACAGAAAAAAAAAAGGCATGGAGTTTGAGGGTCTCTCAATTCCTAAAGATTCTCCATGTATTCCTATGTCTTTAGGAAATACCTGGTTTCACTTTGAGGATCAGAGCTTAACACATAAACTGTCTTTGGGAGTGTAGAAAGAAATGAAAGAAATAAAAATGGAGGTGAAAAGTAACCCTATTTCAAATAAGATTCCTCTCTCAGTACTAGATATCAGCCACTTCTTGCTGCTCAAAGGAATCACAAACTTTTTGTTATCACAAGGCTTTAGATAAATTGCAAATATCTTTCTCACTTATTTTGGTGTCTTAAAATAAATACCACAAAAATAATGAAAAAGTACAGTGTTCCCTGTAATTAATCTAGTATCCTGGCATGCTTTTGTTAGTTTGGTTTTTTTCTGATATTTGCTGGACATAGATGGAATGAGGGTAATCTATAAATTTCTTCATGGAATTTGCCTGAAATAAAGCACCCAACGAGAAGTGCATAAAAAACAAAACAAACAAAAAATATCTTAAAATCTTCTTGTGGACCAATAGTATATTACACTATTACTAGTACTGGCCTTCACCTTCTCCTCAAGGGAACATTTACTTAATTCTAGATGTATTCCAGTAGACTCCATATCATCCACTCATGCCATCATTTTCTCCTGTTGAACTCTCTTTAGCATCCAGCAGGAGTTCTGAGGAAAAAAAGTCTGATAAATCAGGACCATAAAACCCACTTTAGGATTTGGGAAATATCTTTTCTTCTGAGATGTCCATCTCAGTTCCTGTACACAAACATGTATTTGGGCTTAAGTTGTGTTTTTCTTTGTCCCCTGGAATGACACAGTCCAGGTAACACTGGCACCATCATTTTACAGGTACAGCCAGGGGTGGTATTAATGCAGAGGCAATGCCTTCAGAGCTTGAACAATACATCTTGGTCTTGTTGGAAGTTCAGTTAGTTGATCATCTGTGTAGCAGTTTTCATTGCTGACCTTCAGAAAGAAGTAGGCTTTCTTTAATTTACAGATTAACAGCATAAAAGCTTTGGTGCGTTTGTTTGTGGTCTTGGCTCAGCAAACAGTGTCAATGTTGATACAAATTTATATTGGTGCTTCCTTTTATTACAAAGCCATGGTACATTCACAAAATGGACTTCCTTATGAAAAATCAAGCATGAAATTTTATATCTGTTGTATAACTGATATTAACTATTATATATCTGTTCCACCACTGACAAGAGATAGAATATTGTCCCTTGTTCTTACTGAACAATGCCAGTGTGGCTTTTGTAACTTTATGCTGGCCACGGAAAGAAACTCTTTGGTTTTAAGACAAACCCACTGCAAGCCATTTTCTTTTAAAATCATATGTACCATGTCACTGAAATCTGTACGTTCTATCATCCAATAAATATTTCAATAAACAGAAATATGTACCCTCCCTGTAAAAAATTTTGAAATAGTTATTAAAATGCACAGAAAGCTGCACAACAGATGTTCTAGAATTTTGTAATAAAATATATTCTGGGAGAGATAAGATAAAACATAACATAAGTAGGTTTTTTCATGGTAGTTTTGGGGGATTTTTTAAAGAGAAACTGAGCTGAGATAATAAAATCATTAAAAACTTGTTTAATCACTTAGAATTTTTTATCTTGTTCATTTCTACATTTTAAGACATTTAAAGGTTATTTTTATGTAAATTTTCATTTTTCTAAGTAAATGCACAAAGATTCTCTACCAAGGCTCATGCCCCTGTTGAGCAACTGGCAAGTTGTTTTTCTCATGTGAAGAAACAGTTAAGCATCTTAAAATATATGTCCTGATGTGGTGAAGCAAACACTTAAAGCTCTATGCTTTTATATGAACACTAAACAAAACACTCATTGAACATTGGGACTCAAATAAGAAAGCAGCAGTGAGATGCCAACGCTGTCTCTTGTTTCTCATAACGTCAATTAAAACAGCAGGGTTGTGTGGAGGGAAAAAAAAACCACAGGAAAGAAAAGGTTACCAGTTGGCTGGCAGGGTAGAACTGTCACTGTTTGTGACTTCAAAAATCTTAAGTGATGAGAATTTAATTAATGGGATTTGCGTTGCACTCAGGTATGTGGGTAGCTTGTTAGCCACCATGATCAGCAGGACTGGAGAGCTGCTTGCCTTGTGGCCCCCAGCAGTGAGGCAGCAGCAATGGGGAGCAGGAGCAGGAGCACAGCCCTCGCTGCACCTCGAGCCCAGCACTCAGACAGGTGGGCTGCAAACTCCACACCTGCCTTCCCCTCCCAGAAATCTGCCTCCAGGGGAAACCTGCCCAAGGCAGCCCATTGCACAGAAGGGGTTAGCTGCAGACAGCTGTTCAGAGAATTCCTGAATTTTTGGTTTACTGTGATCACTGCATGATTAGGCTGCATGTCATTGAGGGTGGTGATGCTGCATGTCATTGAGGGCACTGTGATCTCTGTTGCTTAGAAACTCTGCTAGGAAGGAAAAATTTGCAGAAGACATCAATATGCATTTATACAAAATACCTTGGGGTATCTTTGCAACCAACAGACGATAAATTAAAAGAAATTTTTCTCTGTTAAGCCAGTGAAGGGACATGCTTGCATTACACTTATGTCAGAAAGTGAATCTTAGTGTTAGTGGTTTTCTTTCAGCTAATGCATCTGCCACACTAAAGGTATGAATTCAATCACTGAGCTATTTGGGAGGTATCAAGCACAGACATTAAATAGGATTATGCAACAGCCGCCTGCAGTTGCTAATTAAAATGTGGAAAACAGCCAGTATAAAATTATTTTGTTTAGACAATTCATGGCTAGGTTAGGTAGTTCAGCTTGTATGCAGTGGTTTCACTCTGATAATATTTTTATAATTTCATGATGACCTGTATCATTCTCATATACAGACTCTAAGTACAGCCAATGTCATCGTACCCAAAAGGAAACTTTAAACTTTTGTACTGAAGTAGGTTTTCTAATAAATAATTGTAATTTTATTTCTGTAGTTTGGAAAATATACTTAACACAATATATAGAGTGTGCACACTATAAATTCTGTTCACCAGTAGCTCTGGCTACCAATTTCACCTACATTTCAACTAAAGTATGGTCAATTCTTGCTTTTAGATTTTCCTTTAGTTTAAAAGAAAAGTAATGAGCTATGATTTTGCTTTTAAATGGGCTCACACGAATAATAGAGAATTTGCCTTCTAGTGGTCCCTTATTCCAGCAAAGTTTACTTTTGCAAGACTGAGTTCCAGTCACAGGTTGCACCAATGTTCTTTGCATGTATCCAGCAAGCAAAATCCAGAAAAATGTTCATTCAATCCTGCAGCCTATTCTCTGTGACCCACCAGCTTGCCCCAGCGAGGCAGCTGTAATCAGATGAGTTGTTCTGGCAGTGTGTGTCCTCTGACTCTTTCCCCAGTGCCCCAGGGCACACCCCTGCTGCCCTGACAACATGACCAGAAGTTCATTCCTTGCACACACACGCTGCCCGCAGCCCCTGCTAAATGCCACATACATGTGGTAATGCAACATACTACAGGGATCACCTTCCTTTATGCTTTTTTGTTGCACATTCTCCCACCTCCTTATGTGGCTGGAGCTGTATCCTTTGTTGTAGGATGTTGATGAATCTCTGTGCTTTAGATGAGGGCACTCATTGCCATACATGCTACAGCTCTTTGCCAGTGCATCTGACAAAAAAGCTGAACCTGGGTCTTGGACAGTGTGTACCTCGATGTATCCCTGTTGTAATGCCAGGCCATGTCTGACTTGTCTTGCCAAAGCAAAGCAGTGGGAAAGCACACCTACATTCTTCAGTGGGACACAGCTCATGTGGCCCACTGCAGCCAAAATTCAGACCCTCCCTTACTAGTGCTTGAAAGCTTGGTATGTGCTGTCTCTCCATCTTGTCAGTTAAGTGAAGCCCCAAAGGAATTCTAGTGCAAGAGCACATGTGACCATGTAGGGTTATGATGACCACTGTAGTTGCTTCAGTGACCAGTGTAGGAGGTCTGGCTCATCTGTTCTTCTCTTCTTGTTTTTTTGGGTTCCAAATTCCATGTTCCTCTAAAGAAACTATCCATTGCAATTAGTTTTCTTCTCAAGCCACCCTTTGTCCAATTCAGAATTCAAGCATAAGTCGGTTTGTGTGTTCATTGGAAACACCACTGAAATGATCACCACAGGAGCACAGATTTTAAAATTTCATTTATATTGTCACCATTATAGTTTAGAGCCAATGCCTGCTACAGATGAAGAGAACTTCTGCCCTACTAGACTTCCATCTGCACTTCCCTTGCACTGTCATGAACAGATGGTTTTGCATCCTTCTAACATTTTGACAGTTACCATTAGCAACCCAATTGTTAAAAACTTTTTAAAATAAACCTTGAATTTCACTTCATTGTTTTGTGGCAAAGTCATTTCAGTGACAAAATTGCAGCCCCTGCAAAGGAGTAAAAGGAAGCTGGAGTTCTTCAAACGTAAGAATTAGAAGAAAAGATGGTTTGAATAACTCTTCTGACAAAACAATCTGGGTTTTAAGCAACATAGATTCAAAAGGGAATCTTAAAATCAATGAGCAGCATGCTTTAGGAAACTTCCCCAACCACTGTTTTTCTCCTTGCATGAAAATGACTCATTAAAAGGACACATCAAATTGCTTTCCGTGTCTGTGAAAGCAAACACCAACACAATTGGAGAATTTGCTAAACTGTTACATTGAATGTGATATATAACAAGAGGGTTAGGAAGCTGCTCCATTTACATGTGGGAGATGATAAGAGAAAAACACAAATGTTTATGTAAGAATAGGCAGGAAATTCCAATTTGCAATTATGCTTTAGTTTTTCTTAACAGACATTGCAGTTTGTAAAAGAGAAAGAAGCCTAGTTTTGTAGTTCATGCTCCCAATTTTCAATATAATTTAAATGTAAGTGTACAAAATGTTTGGTTTCATGCTTCAGGTTTGTTTAGGTTTTGTTGTAGTATTTTTGCCCCGCATCCTACACAGAGCACTCATGACATTCATCTGTCTCAGCTGGAAACAGAACCACATTTTTAGGCCCACATATATACACAAAATGAGAGTTGATGTTTAACGATTATAGACTGCTAAACGCAGAGATTTCATAGTAAAGAAATGAAGTGTCATATTAATCACAGAAAATAACTTCTACCCATCCTTCTGTAGGTAAATTCCTGATAGGGCCAAGCATCAAGAAAACCAGGCTGTTAAAAGAAGAAAAAAAAAAAACCTGCCTGTCTTTCCCAAAACCACAAAGGGAAAATAGGGGGGGTTTTGATGAAAAAGGAAATTGCACTGTGCTTGGATTTGGGGCATGGGCAGGACATCCAAGAAGGCCATTACTTGATAGTCAAACGCTATCAGAGAATGCACATCAGCAGCACACAGGAAGCTTCTCTTCAAAAACTGCCATCTAGATCATCTAGCTGAGGATCAAACTGAGCTTTCACTTTCCCAAGCCAGAAACGTTTCCCCTTCAAGCATGCAGAATTCATATAAAATACAGCGCAGTTTCTTTGAAAAAGCTACAAAATATTCATATCATTCCACAGACTAATAGGATGAACACCCCGTAGAGTCTTGTTCCACAGACTGTGGAAGGAGATGTCTCCAGTCCTTCTCCTCACCACTAGTCTGCTTGGCAACCTTTTTTTCAGGCTGTTGGTCAGTGAAAGGGGAATGAGCTCACAAGGACCTGAAGACAAATGGAATCAATAGGAAGTCCTGGAAGGGTTTCACCCCTTGGAAACATTGAAAGCATGTATTTATGGACATGAGTTCACACTTGGTTTGGAAGGTGTAAACCTTGTGAAACTCAGGGCATTTGTTGCTTATTATTATGTCTAGCTGAAAGCAGCAGTTGAATCAATGTTTCAGCAGAAAAGGCTGTTCACCCTGGTAATTAAGGGGACTTGAACAGTTAACCTATCAATAAGAGCCGTACCAGTCAGTTCAATAGATCTCATCTTCATAAGGAACTCAGGTGGAATATTCTGCATGCTATTCTTTTCCAGAAAAGAATCTAGTAATACTGCATTAAAAATATATGTTTCTTGAAGCAAATATTTCATTATAATGACCTATCTGACCACATTTGTGATAATATTTTTCATAGCACAATAATACCAGTGAATTTTACAGCTTGCCAAGGGAGACACGTTACTATCAGGATGCATCCTGAATGTGTTCAGCTAGTTCAGCTCAAAGGAAACAATGGAGCTTGTAGACATGGTAGGCTACCATTCAAGTTGGCAAGGCTCCCATTACAAATATTCCTTCTTTTGAATGTCTCTTGCCATCCAAGACCTACATGATGCATATAATTTGAGCATTCTTCTTAATGAATGACAAAGGAAGAGCAATCTCTACAAGGGAGTTTCAGGGGAGGTGTGGGTAGGATCCTGTGTTACACTGACTGAGCATCTTCAGAGCAGGCAGTGAGAGTAGAGGCCCTGATCCAGAGATTCTTGGTGGGAATGTGACCAAAGAAAGTTTTGGATCTAGCCCAAACAGGGCACAACACCTCTCCAGAGGTGTTTAACTGCTATCTATACCTCAGATAAGTGTATATAAAACTAGAGAACTTTATGTATTTTTTGACATTTAAGGATAATACTGTGCAGCTTGACAAGACAAGCTTTGTCAGATTAAAGAGAATGGCATGACACCCCAAATTACTAAAAATAATATATATATTGTTATATATTGCTACTATATGTTTTCTACAGTTTGTATATGAGAAAGTATGATTAAAAGTCGATGAGAGACTGTTTATAAATTTTGATTGCTTCATAATTTTAACTCTGAGCAACATTTTTATCATAATTATAGGCTTTCTTAAAGCATTTATGCAGATTGTTTTATTCAAAAGGGGTTTATTCCATATAAACTCCACTCTTTTATCTCTCCATAAAATCAGTGTGTGAATTCCCAGCAACCACAACTCCACTAGACAGTCATCACATTAGTAGCAGAGATATTTTCAAACAAGACAATATTCCTCAGATTTTTCTAAACATTATCCCCTGCTTTCCCAGCCAGTGAGTGTCATGGTGATAAATAGTAATGATAATCCTGAGCACATTTATTACGTCTTTATGTCTCTTTAAAAGTATTAGCAAGTTTGTTCTCATAATTCCCCTGTGATGTTCCTATGTGCTGTAGTAGCCAGTGTATCTATGGTTCAGTGGAGGCTTGGGAAGATTAAGCCAGATATCTGACATCTTCAGCTCAGGGACATGTAACTCCAGGGATTACGATGCAGAGCTTATGTTCATTTCAGTGACAATTTTGTGTCTAAATATCCTGGAGCCCTACAAATGCTGAAATCTAAAGGACTTACCAGGGACCTCAGGCTGTTTCTTAATCGTTATTAAGAGCCAGTTGCACTGTTTCAATGCATGTGAATAGCTTTTGAGAGCTGAAGCAGGGTCTGAGTCCAAGACTCCCAGCTCAGATTGGCTCATATCCATATTTTGCCTTTGAGAAGAGGGCTCTGGAGAAAACCATCCTCTCTCCTTCCTCTAGGTTTTCTCACAAAGAATATGAGATGTCCATCCCCGCCCAAAGCCCAGGATTTCTGCAGTAGCAACAATCAGAGCATCAGGACACTTTGACGGAACATAAGGTAACAAACTGACAGCACGGCTGGACCTAGTGTAACAGAAAAGCAATCTAATGCCCTGGGTGACCCAAGGGCAGTCCTGATAAAGCAATGAAAGTGAATCATCCTCACTGGAAGAGGAGCTCAAGGGTTTGAATAGTTTCATAACAGTCACTATCTCAGCAAGCTATGCCTCTTTGTGACCTACTCATCCCAATGATTTGAGAAGGAACTTCTCCAGCACAGGAATACCTAGAAAGTAAACAGAAGATACATACCCTCATTTTACATACACTACTGGGGCACCAAATGGAAAATATACTGTCACCTTCCCCAGAAAATACAAATACATGATGTTAAATATATACAAAATACATGCAACCATTTCTGGCATTGCCATAAAAATCTGATCTTTTGGGATATGTGCTTGGATACTCAGAAAGAAACTGATTTCTTAAAGCTGTAACATTTTCTGGTGGGTTCATGACAATGATGACAGTCTTTAAACACATCATTCTTCAATGAGGAGTGTTAGGTTGCCTCAGTCTCTTTGAAGCTAAGCCTGATGCTAAGCCATGCTTCATTTTTAAGCACAACCTTCAACTTGGATGATTTCATCAAATGACTGGATTGCATTGCAGTGGGATAACCTAATCTTCAGTCCATCCTTTCTGCTCATAAACCACTTGAAGAACTGTTTTGCACTTTGGTCTTGGAATGTATATTCTGCACTTGAATGGTGTGGTTTTGACTTCAGACCCTATTGAAAGGGGAAACAAATCGAAGATCTAACCACCTCCACCCCCCCTCCAAAAAAAAAACAACCTGCCATACTGAGAAAATAATTCCATTACTGTCTACTGCTCTAGACTTAAATGAGAGAAGCAACACAAACAAACAATTACATTTCCCCACTTGATTTTTATAGCTTGCATGTTACAGAAGTCATAGCTTCCCTCTGATTTCACTCCAGAATGTATCAGGCATCATTCCACAGCAATCACAGAAATCAAGCCCATGGGAGACACAATTTTGGTGAACTTTGTTTTTCCTGTCTACTGCACAAACTCCATTTAATCCTTAAACACTAAAATTGGAGTCACCCTTGTTTACATTTCCAGTGTTGTTTTAGAAATTTCCCCGCTCTAACATTTGAATTTGAATATTCGATGATATTTCCACCTTGAAAACATGTGAATATTAATATTTGAAGTAATGGAATAAATACAAGTTGAGTGCCTGGATTTCTCAGGACACTGCTGTTGGAGAGTGTGCTGATCTGTATTCCAGAGCAATTGTAGGACCAGCAGGTTGTCACTGGACTTAATTTCAAGACTTGATGAAACTGCTGCATTTAGGAAAAGAAATATTTAGCTATGTCAATTATATTTGGATTTCTGAGGCTTGCCAGTGTTTCATGGCAGAATGCTGAAAGACAGCTGTGTCTATGACGGAAAGCAGTCAAATACTCACATAAGTATATTGGTAAAAAAACCAAACACATTAGCAGTAACAGAATATCCATTTTTAAGTTGCAAGAAAATATTTTTCATATCTCTCAAGGATGTCAATAATTTATTTTTTTTCCCAGATTTTTTGTTCATTTACTTGATGAAAAATAAGGGTCAAGTTCTACCATATCTTTTCTTTGTAGGCAAATGGGCTGGATAACAGCTACAGGCATTTTCCTGCATGAGGAAATTGAATAAAGACAGTGCAGGCTTCTCTCTGGAGCCAGGGACCAGCCACAGAGTTAGCCACACTGCCCATCAAAGTTGCAGCTACAACTGATTTAAAATAAGTCAGTGGCAATTTTTCCATAATAAAACCTTGTTTCTCCTCACATGACGATGTGATTCGATGCTAGGCTGTAGTTGGTGTTGTCAAGACATGGAAGAGCCTTAACTCGGGGCTGGTGCTTGGAACCCGAGGAGTCCCCAGCGCCCTCGGCATGGAGCACTCCAGGCGAACCGCTGGGGGGTTTTTTAATTTTTTTTTTTTTTCTTTTAATCTGGGGTTTCTGGAGCGGCGACTTTCAGGTCAGACCCGGCAGCAGAGTGTCTACTGTCCTGATCCAAGAGTCCTGGTAAGGGCTGGGGAAGGCTCCGAGCCCCTCTCCGACAGCCCGGGGGTGCGAACTGCAGCCCCGCAGAGCGGGGGCACCTCCCGGCGGGCTGCGGACAGCCCCTTGTGCCCCTGCTTCCCCAACACCTGCGGCAGGATTACCAACCTCAGGCACTCATTGTTCTGCAAACTGAGTGTCGAAAGCCCCCGCAAAGCAACAAACAAAAACCTGCAAAGGGGAAAACGCTGTCATCAAGCAGCAGAGCTTTGGGAATTTGGGGACGAGCGTGGAGAGAGTTCGGATCAAGTGGGATTTAAATATAAACAGCAGTAACTGAATATGATCAATAATCACCCCGTGTGCATTCCTCTACTCATTTAACATCAGCTAGGACAGTGCAAATATTGCAAGTGAGTACTCAACAAGCTGAGCTTGCATTTAAATTGTGGTTAATTATTAATATGAACAATTCTTTTCAATTAAATGTTTCGTTTAATCCCCTCATATCGACTTGTCTAGGAAGATACATGTCTAGCTTCCAAAATGATAATGTGGGCACAGACTTATTCTGGGGAATTTGATATAATCCATATAATATCTTTCATGCAATGAAATATCATCTTTATTCTTCTTGTTTTGTCCTAACCAGCTGAGGCAACGAACAATTTTTTGTGTGAATATTAATAATACTTATGGCAGTTTTTAGATGCTACAAGGAATTCTGTCAGGAACGTCCCTCAAAGTACAGGGGGAAACCACATCTCGGTGAATATACGAGTCTTGGAAACGTGAGTTCAAAAGGAAAAGCAGCTCATGTTTCTAATAGTAACTTCCGAAGGAATTAATTGTGACTAGAATTTTCCTGCTGCCGCTCATAATCTCTTGCCATGTCCTGGGCGGGTGCCCTCCACCCTTTGCAGTGGATCTGGCCACCTCATTGCATGATCCCTCGTTCACCCTACGGAATTTGTGCTTCTGCAGCTGCCTGTTCCCTGCGTCTGCGGTCTTTCCTTCCCCTGCCGTCTGGCTAATCAAATCCCTCGGGTCCCGCTGTAAAAAACAGTCCCTAAAACCTCTGAATCTGCAAAGCCCTTCCCTTCCTCCCTTCCTCCCTTCCTCCCTTCCTCC
>VYXF01010571.1:340930-360719 GCA_013397295.1 Polioptila caerulea
TTTTTTTTTTTTGTAAGCAAACTTTTATTCACGAAGGTTTCCAGTGGCACAGTTCGCGTCCTAGCCTGAGGAAGCCGAGGTCTGGGATAAAAAAGAAAAGAAAACAAAAACCGACCAAAAAAGTAAAACAGAAAGAAAATCCCCCCAACGCAACCAAATACTAGCAAAACAACTCAACGAAACACACAAACCTCCTATTACTTATTTGTGTGTCATGGCAGCGCAAATCCAAATATGATCGGTTTCTTGAAAAAAAATAAATTAACTGCCTAAATTCTCGAATTATTTCACTTGAGCTAAAAGTTCCCAGGGTAGCTTTTTCTTACGGCATTTGAGAATCATCCCACTTCATCTCTCACCTGAATCTTGTCATCTGTGCCATCTTGAAGTGATCTGTGAACAATGCTGGTCCCTTGGACAGCCCAAGCTGGTCAATCAGGCAGAACAGACTATGCAAATGGAATGGAAAGGCGAAGCGATGAAGAACAGTGGCCCCCATTGTCTTGGGCATTTCAAAGCGAAGCCCAGCTGCAGCAGGCGTTGCTGTCTCGGACCCTTGGTTGCTACTCTAATGTCATCATTGCAAAACATCACATTTTGAAAACTCTACAGTCTGAATGCATGATCAGCCCTCCACAAAGATTTCACTTTGCCGTGACATCTTTCGAAGTCACAAAAAAAAAAAANCAAAAAAAAAAAAAGAAAAAGAAAAAAAAAAAGTGTGTGGGGAAGAAAAGTACCACCACAACTGGGGACTGGGATCTCAGCCACTGCCCGCTCACATCTCGCTCCCTCCACTCCTAGCTGCGGCGCAGCTGACGCCTTTTGCAACCTTTTGGTGAACGCCTCGCCTTTCGTGTTTTTAGCGTCGAATCGGATGATGACTTAAGTTGCATTTAACTTATATTCTCTCAGGTCTCTTTCAGGCACTCTAATGAGCTAACGCCGGGAAAACGTCGCTGTGAGCAGGCAGTGAAGTATTTATTCACAATCGCTTCCGAAAGTTCAGATACGTGCGGCTTTAAGAGTCGGGCAATGTCTTTGCGAGTGATTAAACCAGCAACTAAGCTGGGTATTTATGGGTCCGTTAGGAGTTTTTGTGAATACTCTGTTTCTTAATACACTCATGCAGTTGTCGCTCCTGAATATCGCTGCCAGCCCGGCTCCAGCTTCGCCTCACGGCGCTGGTCCCAGTTAGCTCTGCCATGAGAAACGAACTTTCAGCTCAGTAGAGCTGAGGGCTGTCAGATGATTAATGTGCATTTTCAAGAGACTAAATCATTGCCCGTGTTTCACTTATTGTTCCTTTTCATTTTCTTTTGTCTGTAGGTGACGTTTGTGATCACCATGTGGTGAGCAGAGGAAACTCCCCTCTCCTCCACCCTCTCGTCAGGAGCCTGTGCTCAAGGAGCAAAGGTCTGTGCCATCGATATCTAAAAATGCTGGGGGTTGTGCTTCCTCTTCCCAATCTCTTATCTCGCAGGAGTTAGTGCATCCAAAGCTTCTTCTCCAAGGATAGTCTTACTCCAGTGAGCCTACAGAGACGGATACTGCCCAGCCTCTGACACTGCCTACAGACACAGCGGTCACACATGAGAGTGTCACCCTTCGGTGCCGACTGCTCAGTGTTCATGAGGGAGCGGAGAAGAAAGTTTCATTGGTCTAAGAGAGCTGATCTAAGACAGTCTTAAATACATTCTTTGCAGGACCAAGAATAACTCAGCACTGCTTTCCTACCCCTGAAACTGGCTCTTTCCCTTTAGCTTGGTTAGTGCATTCTGTAACAACATCGCATAAATTACATAAATTACAAAGGGAGTAAAGGATGGAATTATTTAAAAATTATTTAAAACTAAATAATCATTCACTGTGATTTGATTGGCTTCCCAAAATTAAGGTTGCCTCTTTCAGAATGCAGGGGTGGATAAGAAGGAAAAGATGAGAGTAACAAAGAAAACCAAAGAGAGACGGAAGTGAATGGGGAAAATAAATTAATGCATGGGTATGGTTTCATCTTCTGACTGGAAGATCTTTCCCCTCACCAGAGAGAGTTTTCCAAGGATAACTACTATGTTGAAAGAAAGCCTGTTTTCAACTACATCAGCCCTGTGGTCAAATCAGTAATGCAAGAACTCAGACCGCCATCTGTCTCATACAAATATGTCAGTAGAGATGACATGCACTGTAAGCACCCTTCTCTGCTAGGTAGTTGTTCACTTAGTACCTCAAAACTTTACCTCTTTGACAGACAGATGCCCCAAAATCTATGTTCTAGGAAGTGTCGGACATGCTTCAGATCTGGGTGAGTCACTTACTGACTTGAATGCAGAAACCCAGAGGAAAAGCAATGTTGTGCAGCCAGTGCCTACACAGAGGACAACAGCAATGCACACAGCCAGGGGCCAGATGCCCTGTTACTGTAGGTGGCTGCATCTTCATCTGGCTCTCTGCTGAAGCACTTCCAGAAAGCTGCTGTGCAGGAGGAACTCCAAAGAGCAGCAGCTGCTTGTCATGCATCCCATGTAGGAGCTGCCATGGTGCTATGTAGAGGTGGGAGACTCCTTTGTGGCCACCAAAATTCCCAACTGGTGGCGAGATGGATGATGTCCTCAGGGTGCAGACAGGGTGGGAAACAGGGCCCCACAAAGTCATGTCAACATTGTCAACCTAGGCATGTCCCTCTCCTACAAGAGCTCTATTCTAAGCTCATGCTGCCAGCTGGACCTCACCCTACTGAGCAGCCTGCCAGCCTCACACGCCAGGGATGAGAGTTCACCGGTGGGTTAACCACCTCCACTCAGGCTTTTTGTCCCTTCATGGAACCAAACCAGTTCCCATCATCCCAGGTTAATGTGACCTTGGCTCTACTGGGAGGGAAATGGTCCCAGATCTGCCCTTCAGGCAGGGTGTTCACACAAGCAGGGGCAACCTCCTTTTCCAGTGGCCTGACATTTGGTGGGGGGAACTGATTAAAAAAACAAGATCAGCTCCTCCCTTGAGAAGCTGAACTTTGCTTTCCTCTCACAGCTGGAAATTCTGCCCTATCCTTCTACCAGCCCTAGTCCTGGTACATTCAGCCACAGATATCTCTGCTCGCGCACTGACTGTATTTTTCATGTTTGTTATCATCCAGCCCAGTGCAGTGCCATCTGGCACACACACACACTAGGGGAAGAAAACCATATTCAGCAAATGGAGCATACAGGGTTTAGGTTTTGTTTTCTCTTGTTTTTCTTATTCTTCCAGTTTCTGTTTAAAATTATGTGGAAAAAATAGCCAAGCAATTCTCTCTCATGAAAAATGATCAAAACTCCCAGTCAGGAGATTAAAAATTACTGGAGAGCAGAGATGCCAGAAGAGGCAAGAACCCCTTTCTGCTGAAATACATGTTTTTCTTTTCCTCCTTCTGTTTCATTTCACCTCATGCTCAGATAAGGAACAGAATTACTTTAAAATGTTTGCATTAACTCTTTTTATTGAGGATTTGTTCCAGCCTTTCAAAGAATTATTTTACTGTAAGATATGTGTGAGTAATATATAACTAATGACAGTCCTCCAAAGCAGTCGAGAACTACGAGACATCCTGCAGTCCTCAAAACCTTTGCTGTTTTTACTGCCACAATAAAAATTGATGCAGAATACATCTTCAAAGGAGATATAAAAAGCCCACACATACCATTTTTAGGGAAGCTAGAACCTATTGCATTGCCACCTTAATTGAAAGACAGTTTTGTAACAGAGTTGTACAATCAAAGCATATTTCTTCCCTGATAATTCATCCGCTGTAAGATTATCAGTAGAGTTGCCCATGGAAAAAGTACTGCACCTTGTATTGTATTGCTTGAATAATTTTCTTTCAAATTTTACTTTAATTTTAACTTTGACCAATTACTGTGTTGTGATCTAAGTCACCAATCTCAAATTAACTATCCATGTAACTTCTGAAGAAACTCTACAAATACATGATAATGATGAAATTTAAGTTCCTGTCAGTTATTGTGTAATGTTTACACCATGGAAAATCAAACCTTCAGGTATTTTAATTCCATTTGCATATTTGTGTTTTTTCTACTTAATTTTTCAGAGTAGAATTCTGAACTATAAAAATACTACTAAAAACCTGTTTCGGGTATTTATTTATTTTATTTTTCTCAAATTGAATTATAACTTTGATGAAAATATGAAAGGAAATAGTTTGGGAGAGCAAATTGTCAGCTACTCAGATTATTTTGGAAAAGCAACTTGTTTTACAGGTACTGATGCAGACTGATAGAATTGTTCTCTGATCCTACTAGAACAGAGAGACACATTTCAGTGCAGTTGGTACAGTGTCTGTATATTGAACTCGATTCTGGTCTCACATCTGCTTAAAATACAAAATATCTTTTGCTCAAGCCCTGATCCAACCCTGAGTGATATCACTGAATAATGTCTTTTGGTGGGCTGCTGTTCAAGGGCTTTTAGACCACTGTGCCTCTTACCACTAGGCTGAAAAAGGTTATTTTTACTATATATTCCTTTTCCTGTGAGACTGGATTGACTTGGAAAGAATTAAAAATGCTTGAACAGAGATGCTCAAGGTTACTTTTTATGGCAATATTTTTAATTTTAAAAATTTCTCACAAATAAATGCAATTTGATAGCAACACAAAAATTTGCATTTTCTAGCATATTTCCATTCATTTTTTATTTTTTTGGTGAATCTCAGTTTTACATGTATGCATTCATCTCCTTATTTCTGGCAACACAGCATTGAAATTTTTATGTAAATAACAGGCAAAAAAAGAATCTATTATAAAATACAATATATGACAAATTCACTGAAACAAGCAAAATAATTTAAATAATAGTTATTCAATGAATGTCAGGAATGCAATCCCATACCTTCACTGAGCAAGGCTTCTGTGTAACTTGGAAGAAAGTGATGAAGGAGGATTTTTTAATGCAGTAATATATGGAGCTTGTTTCAGTTGTTAAGCACTTAAATAGAAATTCAGCAAGCTTTACCAAAGAGGGTCATAAAGAACGGCCGCTGAAAACTCAGATCTTTCTCTGTTTTGTACTGCAACGTGTCCAGGGGAAAAAAAAGGTGGTTTTTTTTTTCATGATGACTCAGATTAGCTCCTATTAAACTTAGCTTTGACTCTGAGAGCTCCAAAGCAAAGCAACCAGAACTTTGCTGCTCACTGTTAGAGGCTGTTTTACCTACAGACTAGTAGAGTTCCTTTTAAGTATCACCAGCAAAAGAGGTACAAAAGAGAAATCAAAGTGGAAGAAGCAGTCAGAATGCTACAAATATAATGCAGAATCCTTTTGTGTTGGTAAGCATCAATAGACAATAATGCAAACTTGAATCTACTCATAATTTTTCTTCATCCTGTATGCACTGAACAGGTTAAATTACAAAAAAATCTTGTCGTAATGACCCTAGTTTCAGAGTTTAAGGTGTTTGCATAAATATTATGAATTTGAATACCCAGGATGAATGTAGCTTGGTTAAATGACCTATAATCTATAAAATTTTATCAGTGATCAGACAGTGGCAGAAAGATCTTTCAATGCGTTGAAACTATTTTGTGCCACTTATGTGGACTGAAATGGCTGAGCAGGCTTGCCTCATTAAACTCCATCTGGGAAGACAACCTATGGGGAAAGAAACACCCTTGTGATTGAGCATCCCATCTAGTTTACTGTGCTAGTGTTAGGTCATCATAAATGGCCATAAATGCTTGGAAATGTTTCCTAGCTCACCTACTTTCAACATCAACTTTAGTCCCTGATATCCTTATTTATTTCTCTAACTATCCTGAAGTGGCCTTCAAAATGCATAAGTGTGGATTTTTTGTAAACTTCACTATTGCAGTTCCACTGTGATTGTTCCGATCATTTCAGGACAAATGCGCCAGTTTAAACTAATGACTGAACATCTATTGTGTTCGTGCTGTTTCCTGGTTATCTGGTTATTATTTATTTCCTGCTTGTTCTATTGTTTCTTGCCTCATGAAGACTTCTGCTTGCTCTGATAAAATTCCTTATAACATGGCAGCAACACCAAGGGTTGGTAAAAGGGCTCCTCTGAACGATAACACAAAGAGCATATAAAGAATCCATCACAGCAGTCAGTAGTATAATGTAATTTATTTTCACTAGACATCCTCTTCACTACTGGATTAGTCACTTCGTTAATGAGCAAATGACCCATAACTCACAGGAGTGGGAACTTTATGTGCAGGTCTTGCCTTTACCAGAGCAGATGAACTGCAGTCACTTAATATTATGGCTCCTTCCTATCTTTCTTGTGTGTTCCATACATTGTGGGAGTTTCAGGTGGGTGAAAAATGCAGGACCCAGTGGTAAAACAGTAACGGGATTTGTATTTTGTATTGTACTAGAAAGCATTAATAAAAGATGCCTCTTGCATCTAGAACTCATCATGATCCCACAGGCAGACAATGAACCAGTTTTCAAAAGCAAGCTTTGTATGTGCTTATACATTCAAGATGCTATTCTCTTCCACTATATACTAAGCATCTTTGGAATTTATTGTCCAGATTTCACTTCAGTATGACTTTAAAGAGAATTCATCATTCATTTAAAGAGAATTCTCTGTATGAATGCAGCTTGTCTCACTGTGCTAGGAGAAGTTGACACTGTGAAATCTAAAAAACTCAGAGTTCGTCAGTAAAAGTAGAGTTTACAGTTTCAGTAGAATCTAAGAGTTTGTGAGATTTTGGTTTTAAATATATTTTTACCCCTTTCTTTAATTTCACCTATAGAAAATATATGTTTACAGAGCCCTGTGACATACCACCTTAAAAGGGAAGGGAGGACCTGAGACTCCTAGAGGACTATGGTCAAAAATAAACTACAGAAGTCAGAAGGTCTTCAAAAACTTACCAAGTTTTATTAGTAAATTTTATACACTGCCTGGAAATCAATATGTAAGTCTCCTTTCCCTCTGCACAAACATACAGTGATGCATTTTGAATGATGGGTGGGGTCAAAGATAAGAGAGGGGGATTAAACAGAAAGAGAGAGAGAGAGAGAAAGAAGGGAAGAAAGGAAAAGAAGAAAGTTCACAAGTCCTGGCTCCAGGGCCAATCCAGCTGATGGATTTCCCAGGGTCCTGAGGGGATGCTGCCCTGGCTTAACAGGGCCACAAGTTTTCCCAACCTGGAGCTCAGTTTCTCACTTTCTACACAAATTAGTTATCATGGGCATTTCATTCTGCTAGACCTTTCTGAAAATGGGTAAGAGGGCTTCAGGGTCTTTTGTGGCCTTGATCCTCCCCTACTGTGTTGGGCTTTGGCCAACAGGCCATGCCTGCTTCTCAGCCACATTCTTGCATTTGCTTGTTGTGCTCTTTTCCAGGAGTAAGAACAAGGATATTTGTCCAAGAAAAGTGCTGCCCTACCTTCATATGGTTCATTCTTCAGCCACATCCTGTTCCTTCTCACAGACTGTTCTTACCAACAATCCCTGTTTGGCTCCACAGCTACCAGCTATCAGTGTTTGGGACATACACATTGGGCCCTTACCTTCTGGGCTTTTACACACCCAGAAATTTGAGCCCATGGCTCTGGTAAAAACTCAGATTTCAGAACCACATTCAATCAAAGGTATATAACATCCAAAATTTTAAGTTAGTAGATTACTCTATGTGATCAGTGAAGCAAAAATGCAAGCAGTACATCCTTTGTCTCATCTGGTAAAAAATGATGCCAAGATTTCCATACCCATCAGTATTTTAATGTATAAAAGTAAATTCTAGGACTCATTTTCTACACTGTTAATACATTTAAACTAAATAATTTGCTATAGACAAAATAACTTTTAGCTTTGATGATAGGACTGAATCTCTTCTGAAATGCTCAAGTTTATCCCTAACTTTATACCTGAGAGATCACAGAAAATTTATCTGCCTGCCACAATAAACCCCATGGTAATTAGAAGGATTCTAAGCCTTTATAAATATTCTAAACCTTTATCCACTTACATATGAGGCCAGGAGAAAAAATGTTTCTGTTTTCTCAAATCCCCAGTAAAACCTTGGACCAACTCCTACTGAAGTCAATTACACTCTTTTCTGTAGATCTGAAATCAGGATGTACCTGCATTTCCCTTCTCTTGTTCTGCATCAGTGACAGTTTTGTGCAAAACCTTGGACAAAATGTTGCCAACAGCTCTCTGGATGGAATTTAACTGAACAGTAAAATGGAATGATTGGCCCACTGCTCTGTTTTGCATTATATTCTATTGATGTAGAAAATATTATTGGTGTTAGATCTATGATTACCTCTGATCTTAATTCTGCTTTCAAATCAAAAGCCTGTGGTTAAAATGAAATATACTTTAGAAATATGTTTTATTTGGAGAATTTTCAAGGATGAAAAATTCACCACAACTATCAGTAGGCAATTTCAGTGGTTAATTGCCATCACCATTGACCATTTTGACCTTTCTTAAAGCAAAAATTTGTCTAGCTGGAACTTCCAGGCGCAGTGTAACATGAATACCCTTTCCTGATAGACTGAAGAGTCTTCTACAACCATCCTTTTGCCCCCATACAGACACTACATGGCCAAGTCATCCTTCAACATGGGCTTTAATATGATTTGTCTAGGCTGAACACCTTGCCTTTCTTCTACATACTCTGCCAATAATGCTTTCCAGTCTATTAACCATGCTAAAATCTTTCCAACATCCTCTAGGTTCATAGCCAGGTGTTCTTGAGCAGCTGTGCAGAATTCAGACGATTTTAAACCCAGAGCAGTGGCTTGTGTTAAGTTCTTATTCAAATTATATTAGTCATAAAGACATTAGAAATAACTAGAAACAACTGTAAAAAACCAAAAAGTGACATATTAGCTGTTACTTCAAGGCTAGAGCTTTAGGCACAGAGCCTTAGTGAGAAAATAAAAGGTGTTTGTGCCTTCAGCACTTACAGACTTCAACCTCTTCACTGGGGTTTCTAAACAGAGACATAGTAGCCTGAAAAGAGATGCCATTTCAAAATCTAGAAACCTTCTCATTTCATTTGTTTGCAAGCATGCTTCAATATCCTGGAATTTTCCATCTTGCTTTGGATGAGGGCATCATTCTTCATCTTTCTCTTGGAAGGTTGCCTGGTGTTTATGTCCAATGTTAAGATCAATGCAGCAGCATGGCTGGAGGACTGACGCTGTGCAAAGAAATGTTACACTAAAGTTTAAAGCACTTTACTTGGGGGTAAAAATAACACATTTAAATTAATCGAATTTGCATTTTCTTTGAGTAATTTTACTGTTATAATTCATACATGCTGTAAAATCTCCACTGCAGCTCTCATGAAAATGTTGCAGTAGCATGTAAAGGGATTTATAAAACTTACTTTAGGTATTTCAGCCTGTGATTGAGAACTGAAAGACTGGTCAATGGCCCAGGTATTTAATGCAATAAATGAGCAATTGGCATTTCTCACCTAATGATGCTTAAATTTTATGAAGTTACTTAATAAAAAAAATGAAGGAATGACATATTCTGTTTTGCTGAAATGCATTTTACCAGTAAAACAAGCAATACCCTGTAAAACTCTATATCTGTTAAAGCAAGCAAGCAAGCAAGCAAACAAGCAAGCAAGCAAGCAAACAAAGTAGTCCAGCATGTTACTTAATCAAAAATGTTTAGTTGCTTGATATTTCCCACGGCAGAGGTTTTTTTCTAGCTCTTTCTGTCAGACCTTTTGCTTCTGCTTCTGTTGGTTTTATGCATGCTTTCAGTCTGCCACTGTTTCTTACACTCCTCCTGTTTTTCTCTCTCCTCTGTTTCTTTCTGCCTTACCAAGTCCATGAAGGATGAGCAGAAACACAGACTCCTCTGACCACTCAATTTTTCAAACATTGGAGTTTAAGGCTTTAGATACAGGTGAGATAGCTGATATCAGGGCTAGGTTGTTCAGATACTTAAAAATAAGTCTACAGAGGGAAAGAGTAAAGGACTGAAAAATCTCAGGAGAGGGAGGTTAAGAAAACCCTCTCTGTTGTGCAAATCTACAGTCAGTTTCTGAGACAGGACTATAAGCAGTCTTACTAAACCCTGGTCCTGCCAGGGCAATTTGTCCCATTTTATAACTTCAACACCACATTATAATTTCACTGTGTTCAGTGCACAGCCATGTCACTTTCCCTCATTCCCCCTCACTCCTGCAAGATGAATCTAAGGTGCAGCAACAGCCATGAGTCAATCAAGGGTGGTTCTGATTACAAATGCCTGCAATGGTATAAATGACGGTGCTGAAGGAGATTATATTCAGAGCCACATACATGCTGCAGAGGTCCCACCTCGAGATTAGCCTAAAATACCACCCAGATCTCCAGGTCCCTCCCAATTAGCTCAGCCAGGCAATCTTCCTGGCACTACAGAGGCAAAGACATATTTTTAGCTCAGTGCTGTGCTCTCTCCCCTGAACTCCTGGAGCCCCGCTGAGCCGATGGAGTCCCAATCAGTGGGCTAGCTCTGATGCTGCCCCTTCACAAAATTGCCTGTAAAGCCAGAAAGTGAAGGGATCTGTAATGAGCTCAGCAGCTTGGGGCTCTCAGTAAACTGCAGCAGTGAAGTGAGCTCATGGCTGAAATGCCAGCCCTTTTATTCATCAGTAGCACATCAATTAGTAGTTTAACAGGCAGAGGAAAGATACAGTGAGTGTTCGTTTAATATTAGGCTGATTGTAGTCTGCATTTGTGCTAATTCTGGCAAATTTTCCACATTTCAGTACTTGAGGAGAGCTATTTTCTTATTTTCTTTTTACCATTACCCATGCTACAAAGAACCTGCCAGCTAAGTTCAGTTGTAATGTATAGAATCAAAATTTAAAGGTTAGTAAATAAGAAGTCAAAGAAATTATCCTTCTGGATCGAATAATTAATGAAGAAAGAAAAAAGGTCCTGTAGGATTTGTGTATGATTTGTGATATTGTTGTTATATTTACAGTTCTGGTTTATTAGTCTCAGAGACCATTAAGCATTAATGATTTGCATTATACAGGAAACACTTGTGAGTTAATCAGTGCCTTATGTTCCTCAGTGGGTCTACCCTTTCTTTCTTCTTGTCTTACAAAGAGCTGATTTTACTACTTAATTAGTTCCTCTGGTCAAGGACCATGGTCCCAAGTGTTGTCAAAGTTAGCAGAAAAAAACATCTGTCCACTCAGCCAGAGCTCTCTTCCATCAGCAGGAGGGATGGACAAACAGTTGATGGCAAACAGTGCGTTCACCAAATGATGGGCTATTATCGTTAACAAACCGATTGGAACAGTTTAGGGGGTTTTGTATTTTGTTGTTACTTATAAGTATTCAAGAAATACTTGCTGGGAACATATTTCAGCCAATTTCAGCCCACTGCATGTTGGATCTGTGCCTTCACTATTCATGCTTAATGCTCTCCCACAGTAACCAGTCCCCCAAGTCACACGGATTTGTTTCTTGTCCATTACTGGTGAGTGGAACTAATAAACAGGGGGTTGGAATTATGAATTAATTTCTGCTTTCCCACTGGGAAATAGAATCTCTTTTTCTTTGTAGGCAAGAACAAGCCTACCTAACTCAAGCTTCAAGATTCCTGGGCCTTCAATTCTATCGGAATTTCAGAAGAGCTCTTTGAGAGTCAGCAGGAATAACAAATAATTTTTCTGATATGCAGTTCCTGTGAGTCTATGATGTGAAGTCACAAGCTTAGGACAAATTTAATGCTCATTTTCATTCAGTAGCATGACAAAAAGTCTTATTCTCAAATGCTTCTATGCTCTGTTCTCAAGTACAAAAAGACCAAAACAGTTCAGAACTTTCTGCTATCCCTGTTCTTTAATATACCTGCATAATCATTGCTTTTTCTGTTATCTTAAAATGTATTCTGGGGATCAACTGCAGTTCTCCTGACATCTGCTGCATGACAGAAGCTGACACCTTTTTCTGCTAAGTACCCTTCACTCCCTATCAGTCTCTATTATAGTCCATCAGTCAGTTTTACTGGGCTGTACAAGCATCTTTGTGTCTCTGCTATGCACTGAGGCTTCCTAGAAATGTGGCTTTGTCTCTTCACCTGATTCACCTTTTAATGGCTCAGATTTTCAACAAACACTGCCATATTTCTCATGATCCCATTTATATGTGTTTTCTGTGACTAGAATAGTATTTTCCAACAAGGTGATATATTCCATACTATGATGTTTTCTTTTCCATTATTACATGCCCTTACTCTGATAGTTATATATTTTCTGTTTCCTGAAACTCCTCTCAGTTACTTCACCTATCTGACCCCTTCTTCCGTCTACATGTCTTGGCCCATGTTTGTCACCTATCAATTCAAAGTTTTTTCTCTTTGTCTCTGAGGATCAGCATCACTTGGCCATCACCTCCGTGATAAGGTTGGTCAGAATGATCATCAGACAATGTTTTTTTCCTCAAAATATACTCCCTTTTTTTTCCCTTTGGTGAAGATGGCTGAGTAGTTCCTAGTGAGAACAAAACTGAATGTTGTAACATTTGAAACTATCAAAATATGAATCTGCTGCCAACACTAGGTCTTCTTCCACCTGTTTTCTAGGTTGTCTCCTTCCTTTTCTGCTCTCCAGTGGACATCAGATCCAATATTCATTATATTTTTCTTCTTTATAAGCACTTATATTGAGTCTCTGAGATGAGACTTTATATCAGGAATATTATTTCCCAGAATTTCTATGTATTTGGGTTTTTTTCCCTAATTCTTCTCCATTTGAAGAAGAATACATAAGGAGGGACAGCTGAGGAAGTTGTCAATGTCTCATTGATGGGACTCATTATATGATTTTCTTCTTAGATCCATGGTCCCAATGCTCCTTTTTGCCTTCAATTCAGTCTGCGTGCTATTCTGGGAAAGGAACATACTGTGATTTCTTTGGTCTTTTTCTGGCACATCTTTCACATTTTTGAGTCATTAAATTATTAATAAATGTTATAAATTATATAATAAAAAGTATTAAATATAATTATATAAACACATGCCAATGACATCTACTAATGTAAGCAATTACATGTGACACATTCATGTAAATCCTCCTTCTGAATGGCTTGACCAGGTCTTTGCTCCTCAGGCCTTTTGGGAGAAGTTCTGAGGGAATTCATGGTTTTGAAAAAGATGCCCACACATTTTTGTCACTTTTGCTTAAATGCAGAGCTACCAAGTCTTTGTCTGGTGTTCAGTAGGATCTTTGTTCAGTGGTCCTGTTCCTCACTGCACTCCCTTGCAAACTACAACTATGTAGTAATCTAAAACCTTGTAGTAATATGTACACAAGCTGAGTTACATTTGGTCCAGTCTCCAATTTATGGACAGGAAATAGGAACAGCAGCATGGAACCCCATACCAAGGAAGGAAAAAGATGTGGGGACCACAGCAAAGTTCACCCTATTTTGTATTTGTATTTTGCACCCTCAGAAGGCTGGTGCTGGCTGCACTCTTGAGACTGCCACAAACATTTATCACACACTATGGATCCCTCTGTGTCTTTTGATATGGGAAGGACACAGCTAGATCCCTGCAAGAGCCTCCCCATCACACTTCCAGCTGCTACCATGGGGGTCTTCTGCTGGGGTATTGACAAGTGAACAAGAAGCAGCAGCAGGTCCAGAAGGACACGAGGAGAGGTGAGTGATCATCTTGCAGGTACTGCTGGCACAGCTTTATCTTCCTCTGCTGCCCAGATATGAAGGCTTTAGATGAGTTGTCTGAGGGAGCAACAGTCAGAGAGAGAGGAAAGTCTCTTAAAGCGAACAAGACACTGTAGGATTTGTTGAGCAATTAAGGGAATTCAGTGGAGACAAGTCCAACTTAACAGGGGAAAAGTACCTTATGTTTAGAAGACAATTCTAATGTGTCTCTTTCTGGTGGAGAACACCATTAGCAGGATGTATACATCAAGGAAAACTTCCTATCACCGTCATAACACACATATAAAATTATCAACACTTTTGAAATTATGATACCACTTACTTTGACCTTGATACAGGGTGCAACTGTGGTGCCTTCTTCATTTTCATAAATTTGTCAGCACTTTGTCTGGAATAGAAATGTAATACATCTTTTAAAATTCATAAATAAGAAACCTCTCTCTTTATACAGCAATGAAGATGGGGAACTGTACAACATAATTTTAATACAAATGGAATAATAAAATACACTTCAAGAAGAATTAAGTGAAAAATATAAAGTAAGTCTGTCAAACATATTTGGATAACAGGAGTAAAAATACTTGATTTCAGATTATTACATATTAAGATAAGAAACTACTGCCTCATTTTGACATTGCCAGCGCTTCTTTACTCATCAGAGGTCCACTGCCAGTTTTCAGAACATATATTACAATGAAAATTGTTTTGCAATGGCACCCTCAGTACTGTGTGAATGTGGTACAAGTACTGACATAAATGTGAAACCCGATGACATTCTTCAAGCCACCAAAAATTCACAGGGGATATCTGTTTTAAACTGAGAAACAACCAGAGTTTAACCAATCAACCATGGCTCTGCCCTCCGGTGACTAGCTTAATGCTTTAGACAATGTTTTGGTGTATGCAAGGCTATTTTTTCTCTATTCCTTGGTAACTGTCCCAAACTGTCTTCTTCACTATTTGGTAGGTACCCAGAGTTAGCTTTCAAAAAATCTTTAAAAATCCCAAGTCTGGAAATTTTGGTGACTAATCTCTTGCCTGAGCTACTTTATGATCTAAATACATTCAAAGTAATCTAAACACCATCTAATTCCAGATAAGAAAAATTCTCTTTCTCTCTCAAAAATAAACAAAACAATTTTCGTCAGGAATATCTACTCCTCAAAGAGAGCCTAACCATGAAGTCGAAGCTGCAGAAGGGTCTGCAGGCAGAAATGTTGAGGAACTCAGGCAGATCTCTTCTCCTGAGGCATCTCTGGGCAGCTGCCTTTGCAACATGCAGTCTTTGGAGATCACCCCTTTCCCTTCCCTGAATTCACAGGGATCTCCCATAGCACTCAGCTGGGTGAGCTCTTGTCCCTTTGTCAGTGCTGGGTGCCTTCAATCACAGTGTCCCACAGTAGGGACCCTGCCCCTTGAATACCTGCAGGACAATGTGTGAGTTTCCTTTGGTGATGTTTTATTTTCATTCTTCTTCCTCCAGTTATATTTATTGCCAATTGGAAAAACAGCATGAACTAAAATGCACAGACACAAGGGTCTATATTTTATGCTATATCCACTCCTTCAGGGGAGTGCACTGGTGGGAGATCTTGGGAGCCTTGTCCAATGTGAGGCTGGCTGGTGACTCCCCTGCCCTAGCCTAATCCAGGTGTCTGCTGGTGGCTTTGAGACATCACTCTTCACAGAATTTTGTAGGCTTCAGTGTTAAGTGACTTTTCAGTGTAAAGCAGGTCAGAGCCTACAGAAGAGAGGTTCTCTAGCATGATGCTCCCAATGAGTGATGTGTGACATGGGAGAGGGCATGATGGCATGGGGTACCAGGTTGTGCAAAGATGTGTGGAAGAGTTTACAGGATTGATCAAGGCAGAATTAGCCACAGCCAGATGGCTTATTTGTCTTGTGTCCTTCCACAAACTAGCCTATCAGCTGCACTGAGATTTCTCTTCACAGGAAGTACCTTACTGGAGAAGGGATTTAGGTGTGAACTAGCATGGATACAGTAAAGATGTCAGGGTGATCATGTTATGGGAGCAAAACTAGACTATTAGTGTCTAATGTCACAGCCTTCATGACAGACTTAAATACAGCTCCTACATGGTTAATATCCAGCCCATCTATCCCAACAAGCTCTTGTCTGAGTTCAGTTGCGTTTTCAACCCAGGCTGACAATCCTGTCACAGTGTTTGGGCAGCAGCACTGGCAGTACTTTCTCTTCAACTGATGCTTCTCCAGGTCTGCAGTTAGACATGACAACAGACAACACCATCCTCTGGGTCTTGATGTTCTTTTAACACTTCATCACGCTTCATCTGGGCTGCAGAAACCCAATGTATTAGCTCAGCTTTCAGTGGAAAAAAGTCACAGTCAGATTTACCAAAACTGAATGTGGTAAGGTATGGCAAAGGCAACAGAAGAGCTTCTATAAGTACATAGGTGAAAAAAGGAAGGCTAATGAAAATATGGGCCTACTGCTGAAGATTGGGGATGTGGTAATGCAGGACATGAGGTACTTCATGTCTTCTTTGCCTCAGTCATTACTAGCAAGAACAGCCTTCAAGAATCCCAGGTCTAAGATACCAGAAGAAAGGCTGGAGCAAGAAAAATGTACCCTTTGGTGGAAGAGGATCAGATCTTGGGGCACTTGGGGCACATACATAAGGCTGTGGGGCCTGATGAGATACACACTCAAGTGATGAGGAACCAGCAGCTGTCACTGTGAATTGTGAGGTCACTCTCAATGATCTTAGATCAGCCATGGTAATTGGGAGAACTTCCCAAAGGCTGGAGAAAAGCAAATACCACTCCAATCTCCAAGAAGGGAGGAAGGACTCGGGAAACTAGAGGCTGCTCAGACTCATCTTGATCCCTTTGAAGGTGTTGGAACCATTTTGAAAATAATTTCCAGGCACCTGAAGGACAAGAAGGTTACCAAGGAGTAGTCAGCATGGCTTCATCAAAGGGAAGTCTTATTTGACCAGCTTGGTAACCTTCTATGCTGAAATGGCTGTCAGGATATATGAGAGGAGAGCAGAGTTTATTTTCTACCTGGACTTAAGATAGGCTTTTGACACTGTTGAATTATGAGTTGGATGAGCAAGCAGTGAGGTGGATTCAAAACTGGATGAAACGGTTGGGCCCAGAGGATGGTGGGCAGTCTCATGAAGTCTAGTTGGAGGCTTCTCACCAGTGGTGTACCCCAGAGATCCAATCTTGTTTAACATCTCCATTAATGATCTGGATGACAGGGCAGAGTGCGTCCTTAGCAAATTTGTAGATGACACAAAACTGGGAAGGTTGACTGGTATGCCAGGGTCATGCTGCCATCCAGAGGGACCTTGACAGGCTGAAGAAATGAGCTCCCAAAAACCTCATGAAGTTCAGCAAGGGGAAGTGAATAGTTCTTCACCTGAGGAGGGAAATATCCCAGGTACTAGTGCATGCTGGGGGTTGCCCACCTGGAGAGCAAGTTTTGCTTTCCAGTGGGTCAGGGGAGGTGATCATTCTGCTCATTCTCCTCAGCCCTTGTGGCATTGTCCTCAGCACAAGGGCATGGCTGTGTCCAGCTCTGGGGTCTCCAAGAGAGACGACCAGTACAAGAGGACAAGGACATATTGGAGGAATTCCAATTAATGTCCATGAAGATTGTTAAGGGGCTGGAGCCCATATCTCTGATATGAACACAGGCTGAGAGAGCTGGAACTATCCAGCCTGGAGAAGAGAAGGCTCAGAGGGATCATATCCATGTATAAAAATATCTGAACAGAAACTGTAAAGAAGACAGAGACAAGCTCTCTTCAGTGGTGACAAGACAGGTGGCAATGGGCACAACCTGAAACTCAGGAGGCTCCTTTTATATATATAAAAAATGCTTTACTTTGAGGATGATCAAGCCCATGCACAGGTTGTCCAGAGGGTTTGTGGAGTCTCTGTCCTTGGAGATATGTCAGTTGTCCAGATGTGGTCCTGGCCAACTGGCTCTGGGTGTCCCTGCTACAGCAGGAGTGTTGGACCAGTTTCTGGAGGTCCCTTAGAAACACTTTGTGATTCTGTGAAGTTTATGCACCTAAAAGAACCTCATTCCCCCACAAGACCTAATGGTTTGAGGAGCTCCAAGCCAATGAAGATGACATGCCACAAGTGCAGCAGGTATGCACATGCTGGGTCAGCTCATCAGCTACACTGGTGGGAAAGGGGAACCTGTAAGAGAGCCTTGGACCTTCAAATGAGGGCAAATCTCACAGCCAAGGCGGGTTGATGTTTGTCACAGCAAAGACAAAAAGCAGTGTTTCTGAGGACTATTAGCAGAGTTAGTGTTTACAGTAACATGCTTTTTTATAAAGGAAGGGGTCAAATTGAGAGCATCAGCTACTGTATTTTCTTTGTTCAGTAGCTGAGGATCAAAACACACTCTTACCATGTAAATGAGGGGTGAAATAACAGACCCTTTTACATTCTTTTTTGAGCAGACAGGATTACAGCACAGATTGTGTTGTGAAACAAAGAATAGCTCCACAGGAGCCATGACTCTTTCTATGAATCATTCTGTCCCCTCTCTTGCCTTCCCATATATCCATTTTTTCTGTAATTTTTCTTAAGGTTAAAATCTTCTAGATGGAAATGCCATGCTAACTGAATGGTTAGACTTAAAAAATGGCTAAAGTTGGTCATTTACTAGCTACAATTTTACTTAATAAGCAGCGACTGAAAACAGTTATTTGCCTTCCTACTTGGAAACAGAAAATATCCTTTATCCATAAGCATATGCATTGTCAAAATTATAAACATATCCTTCCCCTAAAGTGGCAAATAGAAATAAAAGTCATAATACACGTCCAATATCTGGAGAGAAATTAGGGTGGAGAGCCTGGAGAGATGGGGTGTGTGTTTTCCTGCATAATGTTAAGTAAACAACAGCTTTGTGTGAAGAGAAATTATGTATGGAGCCATGGTGAAATTTACAGGAGTTGTTGTGAAGAACCTGTAATGCGTAACAGAACAAATAAAAGATTTGGAGTTTAAAGGTTACATCAGATTAAGAAATCAAAGGAAACAATCCAATACATTTAATTCATGCTAATACTGGGGGAGAAAGGATTACAGGTGTATCCAAGGACTTCTCTGGGGCATTAATGGACATGTTTCTCTTTAACTTTCAAGGGGCTGTTTGTCAGCACAAACATGCTTTGAAGTGAACGCTTCTCTTTGTGCATCTGAGGAGCTCAGTTCATTCCAAAGGGCCAGTTTTGCTCCTTGGAGCAAAGCAGGAGCAGTTATGAGTCTGCCCTGACTGGAGTAACTATTTTGGTCTTAGCCTAACATCCAGTGGTTTACAAAATCTCCTTTTTCCTGGCCTTCTCTCCTGGAAACAGGGACAGAGCAGTCAGACATCACAGAAGGATAACTTCAAGAAAGAAAAACGTTGCTGCTGTAGCCTGCTCTTTCCTGAAATTCTCCGTGGCTGGCCACAATCTGGCCCAAAGCACATTCATTTGCAGTAACACTGATAGATATTATGTATCACAAATCACTTTGCCGTGATTTCCTGGACTCAGTAATTATTTCAATAATGTTTTGTTTCAACTCTAAAAAAACTCTAAGTTAACAAATCAAAATTTTCATGCATAAAAATAATTTTAGGGAGCTGTGGCACTTTTGTACAGAGATGTTTTCTGAGCTCATTGCAGGATGAATACCTACTATAAAGATTATTTCTGTGTTTTTAAATTAAAATGTGAAAAGATAACCCCTGAATGCATAGATATATATCAAGTATTTTTCTGGGAATTATTTTTTCAAGTTATTTTACCTGAGTTACTGAATGACAGAATACTTTAGTTGAAAGAGATATTCAAGATCATCTAGTGCAACCATGAACCCAGAACTGCAAAGTCCATGATTGAACTGCATCCCCAAGTGCCACATTTACACGTCTTTTCAACACCTCCGGTGATGGGGACCCCACCACTTCCCTGAGCACTTCCCTGTCCAGTGACTCACAACCCTTTCCATGAAGAGTTTTTTCCAGCCTAGACCTTGGCACAACTTGGGGCTCTTTCCTCTTGTCCTATTGCTTGTTTCTTGGGAGAAGAGACCAACACCCAGCT
>VYXF01010571.1:367641-403898 GCA_013397295.1 Polioptila caerulea
TTTTTTTGGGTTTTTTTTTTTTTTTTTTTTTTTTTTTTTTTCCCATGACATAAACAATGGTACTCTGGTCATAAGCCAAAACCTGACAAAGGTCCAAGGTTGAAAAGGGTTTCTTTGAGCCTGTCTTCCTGGTATAATTATTGTAGGTTCAGAGGAACCAGATCTGGAGTGTTGTAAAACTCAACACAATGAACTTGACAGACAGCCAGATTTCTGTTTTCAGCCAGTTTAGGGTTACTATAATCTCATTATTATGCTTGAAAGACGACAAGTAATAGAATCTCAGGTAGCTGTTCTGTCTTTACTCAGCCGCATCTTCTCTTTTATGCCAATTTCCCTTGATTACCTGAACTAGTGAGGCTCGGTTTTCAACCACTTATCTTCCAGCAATAATCATCTGATCAGCCTTACAAGGTTCTCACTGCACTCAACGGTTTTAATGGGTCAAGCGTTAAATTAACCCTTTAACCATACCCCAGAAGAATACAAAACTTATTAAAAAACAATTTACTATTGAGTCATTGTTAACTTCGCAGAGGAGAAGGAGTTCTTTAAACAGATTTGCTTGTTGTTCCATCCACTCATACCTTGTTTTGCTGTACGTTTACGCTTACTAACACATGAAATTTTTTTAAAGCTTCTTAAGGAAACATTCTTCTGGTTTCTTACTTCCAAAGAAACATAAAATGAAGCCACAGAAAAGCTATGTGTATCTTATATTCTATTTTAAAGTAACTTTTCACAAAGATTAAATTAATTCTTCCATGTATGGAAAAATGTCTGCAAAAACATGATTCATGTCAGTCAGTGTTACATCTTGGGCAGAACTGTAAGGGTAATGGAGCTCTTATGAACCCCTCTATACGATGGGAAGAGTTTGTAGCTCTGGAATGGGAGAGTATTTGTACCAGCAGGGAAACAGCCAAGCAGAAGGTAATTTACTCATGGAGATCTGTGTTCAGCAGCTGTGATGCCACTGCCAGCTTCCCCAGAAAACTCTGGAGTCCCCTTTGGGGGGAGGCTGGAGGCAGGGGCCCAATGACGTTCTTTGGTTTTATACTTCCCAAGGATACTGCACAGCCAACAGAAACATATCTTCAGCCTTGACTCACCCCAAAGTTGGGGAAACCAAGGGGTGTGTGAGAGGATTTGGCTCTGAAGAAGCATCTGAAGTGTCTTGCCAAATCTGGTGCCTGGAGTAGGTCCGCAAATTGGGGAATAACACCGTCAAGAGGGGCTTGAGCAAGAGGCAAAGGGTATCAGTGGCTCCCCCAGACCTCAGTTCTCTTGGGAACCTGGGATCCCTGCATGCAAGGACAGCTACAGAACAGCAAGCAGTTCGTTCCACAGAAGGGCAAACTCTCCCTTTCAGCAAAGATCCAGCAGCAAAAAAGAGATAAAAATAGAAAGATTTCACGTATACCAAGGTGAGAAAGATCCTCAATTTACTAGTTGTTATGAATTAAGGATGTGATACACCCCAGTGCTGGTTCTTACAACAATACATGGTAGAGATGCCCAAGGTATAGATTTATCTTTTCTATCTTCAACCAATTCTTACACAAAATTTTCACTGCAGTTCACAGGAGTATTGCCAGGAAATGACTTGAATGAAAGATGGAATTTTTTTACAGAGACATCTCATACAACACTTTCATCACCTTTAGTTTGTACAATCCCATCTGATCTTTGATGACAATTGGAACTGCTTAAGGAGCTTTACTAGCTCAGTTTAGTAGTCATCAAAGGAATATTAGGACTATAAAATCTGCCATGCATGTTAGTCATTACATGTCTAAAAATAATGGTGTGATTTCAGTTTGATTATAATATATTGGTCTTTTACAGTGGATGAATGGAAAGAAAGAAGACACAGTGCTTAAACATTAGATGATGTGATGATTTTGGGTACATGGGCTTTCAAGAGGAGTCTAAAATGAACCTTCAGGACCTTACACAGAAGAGGGATGGGCCAAGGATGAGGACATTGTGCCCAGCCATCCTGCTGGGCAGGACAGTGCCAAGAGTCAGCCAAGAGAAACACTAGAAGAGAAACACACCTTGGGGCTCAGCCTTCTGCAGAAATTCAGAATATTACTGTGGTCTGCAGTGACCTGCCTTTGAAGAACTCTCATGGTATGGCATGTTATGAAAGGGTTATTCTATTCTACTCTTCACTACGTCTTTTTAAAACACAGACATTAAAAAAAGGTAGTGGTGACTTTTCCACATCATTCCTTCTGGGCAGCATCTTCCCCCAGGAGAACAAGTGTCAGGGTTCAGTGCTCTTTTAGCCTACAAATGTTTAGTCTCAGATCTTCTTCTGAATCACTAGTCCACAAACAAATATCCTTCATGTACAAAAAGTTCTGTCAAGAGATATTCTCCCCCAGTAATTATTAAAAGAACATGTATGTCTGGTACTTTACATGTGAGTGGTGTTTGGGAGTTGCATCTTCAGTCACTTTTTGTGCAATCTGTACTGAGAAGTGTCTGAGACGAACTAATATTTTGTATATAAGATTTCCCTGGAGAAAAACAACAGTGGGAATATAAAATCAGATTTTTTTTGAAGACACAATGACAAATTACCAGAAATAAAACTAAAAATACAAGGCAAGATTCACTTTTCAAACACAGGCACACAATGCCACTTGAAGGCATTTTCCTAGTTTTTGATCAACTATTTTAGATGCCAGTGTCAGATGTTGGCAAATGCTAGAAAGCCTCTGAGTTACCTATGGAGAAGCAGATGGAGGCAATTAAATAGGTACCCTGCATGCCTAAAATAACTCTAAACATTTCCATATAGGCAACTGAGTCCCACATCTTGATTGTTTTGCCTTTGATACCAGAGATGTATTCTTAAAAAGTATTTAATTAATAGCTTTTTGTTTTCCCATCAGTTTCCATTTGAGAAAAAAAAAACCAGACTGTTTCCTCTTCATCATCCTCTGCATTCAGTTGTATTTCTGCAGATCCTCCGACAAAAAAATGAACATGTTTCTGTCAGAAAAGCAGGGAGCAGATGTTTTTGTGGAGCCTGCATCTGTATATGAAAAAAAAGGAAAAGAGTAATGTGAAATTCAAACTAGTTCTGAAGACAAATAGAATCTGTTTAAAATTAAAAGGAAAACCCGATAAATTCCATTTATTAAAATGGACATATGAATTATTAATAAAGGGAAAGAGCAGATTTGGGACAAAAGAAAACAAAAAAGGAAAACACTGCAGTTTACAGACCTTTATCAGTGGATGCTTAACCTTGGGAAGATGGAGTGAGACCACCCCTGGGGAGAAGGGCTTGGGGGTGTCTGTGGAAGAGAAGCTCTATATGACTTGGCAGTGCATGTTCACAACTCAAAATCCAACATCACAACAACTCAAATTCCACATCCTGGGCTGTATTGAAGAGGTGTGGCCAGTAGGGAAAGAGAAGGAACTCTCCCCCTCTGCTCTGCTCCAGTGAGATCCCACCTGGAATGATGTATTCAGCACTGAAGTCCCCAACACAAGATCTTGACCTGTTGGAATGGGTCCGGATGAGGCCACTAAGATGATCAAAGACAGACTGAGAGACTTGGAAGTGTCCAGCCTGGAGAAGAGAAGGCCTCAGGGAGATGTTGTAGCAGTCCCCATCCAGGAAAACCCTAAAGATAGCTTACAAGAAGGCCGTAGACTTTTCACAGGGGCATATAGTGATTTGACAAGGGGGAATGGCTTTAAACTGAAGATGGGTACATTTAGATTAGGTATTATGGAGAAATTTTTCACTATGAGGATGGTGAGACACTGGAACAGGTGTCCAGAGCAGTTGTGGATGCCCCATCCCTTGATGTGTTCAAGACAGGTTGGATGAGGCTCCAGGCAACCTGATCTACTGGAATATTCCCCATCCACAGCAGGGAGGTGGAACTAGATGATGTTTAAAATCTCTTACAACCCAAACCATCCTATGATTCTATGTCTCTGAACAGTTACACCTCAGTATAGTGGGGTGATAGACAAAAATCATATGTAGTGTCTCCTCGAAGGGCTAATGCTTTACCAAGCTTTCTGGAATATTCTTAGGGACATCTTATCCAATTTGTAAGCACTGTATTCATCTGACCCAAAGACTCCCTTTATAGACAAAGGGAAAAGGCACATCTAGGGACTATTTTCTCTGAACAATTTTAAACACATATTTTGAAAATGTACTTTTCAGATAACCTGTGTCCATTGAGATTGTGGAAAAGAGAGAAAGTCACAAAATACTTGTAGGTCCTTGGTCATGTAAACTGCATAATGAGCAATATGTCAACTCCATTCAAAGCACCTTTCAGTCATAGAATCAAAGGACAGTTTTGGTTGGAAGGGACCTTTACAGTCC
The DNA here is from genome assembly GCA_013397295.1 of Polioptila caerulea. Lineage (NCBI taxonomy): Eukaryota > Metazoa > Chordata > Aves > Passeriformes > Certhiidae > Polioptila > Polioptila caerulea. The sequence continues at coordinate 372,014 of VYXF01010571.1, forward strand.
AATACCCTGCAATGAGCAGGAACATCTTCATCTTGATTAGGTAGCTCAGAGACCTGACCTTGGATGTTTCCAGGGATAGGGCATCCACCATCCCTCTGGGTAACCTCTGTCCACGTTTTCCATCCTCAATATCAGAGTGCTTTTCTGTGAAATTTCTAAGTAGACCTAATGCCCCCTTGGATGACCACTGAATTCATTCAGACCACCAAAAGGCATAAAGTGCCTGAAACTTGTCAAATACAAGATTCTTCTCCAAAGAATACCACAGTATAGCTCTGCACCAACTTGGGGTTAAAGGCCAGCATCTTATTTCCTTTAGCTCAAATAAAGTTGCCTGTAATTTAAGGGAAATGGCCTGTAGTTAAAGGATTAAAAAAAAGGCAGTAAACAGTACCAAAAACTACAGTAACAAGTGCTCCTGAAGAAGCAGTGATTTTCTAGTATACAGAGTGGTAACATTATAATACTTAACATGGAATCAGTGCAAAATCTTAGCAATTTCAAAGTGTTATCAAAATAAAAATACATTACAGTAGATAGTCTGCAACTCGGGCATTTTATTTCTGCTTTTTAAAACTAATTTTCTGCTGTATATACACATTGAACTTTCTCAAACTGAAAAGGTCTTCTATAAGTCAACAGTGTTTCTTATGTTTTCAAGTGGGGTACAAGCACTTAACTAAATAAATATATTGTGATTCATCTTGAAAAGCAAAAATCAATTGCAGGAAGGTTTTTTCAATTTTATTAAATCCTTCCATTATTAAGACAAAACTTTTAGGGGTGAATAACCTGAAAATAAACAAAACATAAACAGACAAATAATTTTGATTACAAATTCCATTCTAATTACTGGGCTCCCCCAAAGTTCAAGTCTTCAAAAAATTGCATGCATTTGTAAGTGACAAGACAGATTTTAATCTATTGTGTGCAGTATTTGTATGCTGAACACAGAGATATTGTATAAACAGGCAAAACCAAGGGGTGAAACCTGGCCCTACTAAAGTTAGAACATTATTCCCGAAGCACAACTTCTCATATCAAATGTAAACTCTCCAAGAGTTGGCTTTCCAGACTAAACTACTTGGCCAAGATGTTCTATTACAAAAGGACCTTGAAGGGCAATTCAAGTCTTCTCTGGTTTGGTGTCTAAAACAGACAGCTCTGTTTCTCTCCATTGGTTCTAGCAGAGACATAGACATCTGGCTTAGGTTGTCTGCCTAGATGGCTGAAGACAGATGAGGTAAAGCCTGCTGCCCATGAGGGTTCCATTTGCTACAAAGGTTATGTAAGTAGACAACAATCTCAAAAGCTTGCAGTGGAAGTTAGTCCTTCTTTGGATGATGCTGGATTCTTTCTATGTGTTTGGTAGTTTATTGCAAACTTTGATGAATCAAAAAAAAAAAAACCCTACACAACCTTACCATATTCTGCCAGACACAAATACCCAATGACTCTGCTCACAGAGAGGTGGCAGTGAGAAAATAGATGGAGTTTTGCTTAGACTTTAAATATGCTGTTCCTTAGTTAAACCCTACCAAACAGTGGAGTCTGGAGATGAATCATTGTTGTGGGACACAGGAATATCTGCTCCACTCTTGTTTCTCCTGCTGACCTCCTATGTGGCCTTGGGCAAACTCCTCCACCATCTGTTTCTCCACCCTCCTTTGTTCAGGGGATGGCTACAGGCCATTTTGCAGTCAGATGGGAACCAGCTGTCTCCATGCCCTGACCCAAAATGGCACGACCAAGATGATGTGGTGCCAAGCCTGAGGTAACATACCTAGGACCTTAGGAGCACTCTCCAGCTCCAGCTTTGTGCTTTGTTAGACACAGTGAAACTGCCTCTGCTCAGCTCGTGGCACCAGCAGTGCACAAGTCCAGGTAGACCTATCCACAGACTGAAGGCAGCTGCTTGCTTGTGTCTTTTCTTCTGTGAGTGTGGAACAGGCAGCACAAAGGGAGCTGTGAACGCTGCCCTAGAGATTTATAGCACTGACTGCCCGTGTATCTGCTGGCCTGGCCACCCAACCAGTTCATGCCCCCACAGGGTAGAGATGTGGGATGGTGGCATTTCTAATTAATGCTTCACTTCCACAGAGAACAAAAGAAGGTTTTAAGTAGTTATAGAGATAAAATTTAGAGAAATAATATGAATGGAACTGTTGTGCCTGTGTATCCCTGTGTGTGTATCTGTGTCCATTTACACAATGTATTTAACCTCATTTCCTGGAATGATAAAACAGGAAATTCCCTTGCCTTGTCCTTCCCTTTACCACTGCTTTCACTTATAGATTTTGGTTCATTCAAGGAATACAAACCTTTTGTCTTTGAAATTAGTGAGTTACTTATTACCCAGAATGAAAAGGTTACAGAGGTACTGGAGTCTGAAGCAATTCTACAAATAGACACCTAATATACAGGAATCCTGTGCTTCTCAGCTATTTATTCAACTAGCTGGAAATGTTCTTAGAAATAAAGAACGAGCCTAACCTGAAATCCACTGATCATAGAAGAGTAGCCAACCATTTTACTGCAATGACTGTGCATTCTCATGTCATACTCCGGGCTTCCAGTCTTTCAACACATTTTCAAACATTTAGAAGAGTGTGAATTCTTCTGGGGAAGATTCACAGGCACTGCATAAACTGGTCCTTAAACTTTAACAAAACTTCCTATGGGGTGGATGCTCTATACCCCCTTCTGGCAGAGCATGATGTACCGCCCTGTTGCATTACCAAGCAGATGCCCTCAGCTGTGACCTCTCAGCAACAGCATTCCCTTTGGGGCATGGGAGAGACTTTAGATAGGAAAGCTGGTCCAGCTCTCTGAGCAGAGACCTCAATGGTCTCCTTTATCAGCCTGCCCTGGTTCTGGTGGTCCACACAGTCAGAGCGTGGCTGATACAAAAGCCAAAGTGGTTCTTCTGGTGTGTGGCATGCCAGAGTGGTTGTTGGTGGAGCAAGCTTAGAACTGAGATAGGAGTTTGTGGAGAAAAGGACAGGAATTTCTTCAGCTTGAAATACAGGGTGGAGTTTTGAAAATCCATCTTTTGGGTCTGCAAAAAGACTTGTTCAGTTCTGGCTCAACCCTGCTGTTATGAATATTCTTTATCTCCAAAACCATGGTTGTTTAATAACTGGGCTTGAATCTAGGGCCTGCAAAAGCAAGTACATGCCACAGCTTGATCTGAGACTCCATGCTGACAGATGTAACAAGTGCATGTAATTTACGTTGCTGTCATTGGTCTAAATGCCAAACTCTAACGTTGCTCATTCTTTCTCTTGAAAATATCTGCAGAGGAAGAATTGAAAGCAAGGGATGAATCACTCTTTCCCACAATACCATTTCTATTGCATTTGTCCAAGACAATCCAGAAAATGTGTGGAGATTGGCTTCTTTCCCTTTCAAAATCTCAGCCCTCTCTTCCTCCCTGCACAACAGACAAGCTATATCTATATCTCAGCTCTGGGATCCAGGAATATGTGTTGGACAAACCTTCAGTACTGGCAGCCAGGACACCTTGATATAAGGTTCTCCCTTTGGAGAGTGAGATGTTTTCCTCCAACATGGTGGAGAGCACCAGAGGTTATGCATGCAAATTTAGCACAGCCACAGACTTCCCGAGGTTTTGAGTTGTGACCTTGGCAGTGCTAAGCCATTTCCAGGGAACTCCCACCACACATGCAGTCATCTTTCCTGATACAAATAGCTGGGTCCATCCTAGCTGCATGTGCACCCAGTATATGTACATCCCAGGAGATTTCCCTGCAGAACAGGGAAGCAGTGTCTCCACCAACCTGAAAACCACAGATGCAGGAACTGAAGAAAAATAAGGAACAGCAGTGCATCAGACTTGCTCTCATGTACCACACATATCTCTGCATTTCATCCCATGAACTCAACCAGCCCCATCAGTCAGGCAAGTGTTGACTACCTGGCACAGATGGAAGAGACACATTACAAGGCAAGTAAGGGAGACAAGCTGTAACTCTCTCTGCCCTGAGGTCTGGAGGAGTGGGAGAACACAGACAAGCTAGCTGTAATCCAGCTTCAAAAGGCAGCAGAGGCTCAGCAGTGTGAATCCAGTGGTAGTGCAACATCCCCACCACCACAAACTACAAGATTAAAGCAAAGTACATCAATATAAGAAGTTTGGGCACAATCCAGACATTCCTCTGGCACGAGCTCCACACAGAGAAAACACACTTTGCAGACATTAGGTTGAGTAGTAAGGGAAGTACTGCTCTTGCCTACTCCCCTGCATCACTTCTAGAGAGAGATTTTTTCCAAGAACACCTCAATGCTCCTAGGTAGTAAACAGGGCTACAAGATCCACCCCATTTTGGAGCAGGTCCTCCTTTCTTTCCAAGGTGCTGCAAAGGATTTGTCACAGGAAAAAGTCCAGGGGACAGGTCTTCTCTGGTCAGAACAGTCCTGTGATCAGCTGTGACCTGCCCATCAACTGGGCATCACATCTTTACTCTCATCCAGGTGACCTTTACATGTTGCTGAGGGACTGCTCTACAGGACTTCAGTGGGAAATGTGGTGGCACCTGAGGCTACCAAAAAGTTGAGGAGATAAATCATGCAGCAAGTCAACTTTTCCATCATAAGCAAAATTTGCCTTCCTTTGCAGCTGGTCTTGAAAATTCTAGTTGTTAGGAAATGAAAGAGATGAGCAAAGTCTGCTGAGCTAAATGGTTTTGTCATTGCTCCCCTTCCTTAAAATTAGGTTGCTGGGGTGACATAAATAGTTACCTTCACCTGGATGGGCCAGCACTAAAAGAAACCTAAAGTCTTGTAAGACACAGACTTACAAGATAACCATTCAACATAAAGTTGTGTGTGCCACTTCTGTAGGGGTGTTCACACTTTTCCTGTCAGAAAAAGAAAGGCTTTGCAAAGTTTACTCACTATCTCCTTAATTTCCTATCAAAACTTGGTTCTGGTAAAAATGTGGGTTGTCATCCATACAACCAAAATTTATTTTTCAGAAATCAAGTTTCGTACAAAAAAACTCACAACCCCAAAACCAAAAAACCACCACCAACAACGAAAAAGAATATTATTGAGCTTTCCAATAGAGATGTGGGATTTTACAGCCTTCAGAGAAATATTTCTACACAGCATAAATTTATTTGGAAAATAAACCCAGCTTTTTTTTGAAATAGTTAATTACCTTGGTAGAGGAAACAAATGAAATAAAAGATTTATGGATCCCTCTTTCTCATGGGGAAGGAGAAAGTGATCTGTTTGCAGGAGTTATATTTTCAGGCACTTTGCTGAGATACCCCAACCCCCCTCGGTTGCTGACTGTAAAATAAGAAAACTATTACCCAGCTGGGGTAACAATAGGCTCCCACAGTGCTTTTCTGCTCAGCCCGCAGCTGCCAGTGAAAGTGGAAACTACAGCAGCAGGATAACATTCTTTTCTTACAGCCTGTTTCTATGGGCAAGGAGCCCTCCCACTGCTTCAATGTATTTTCTATGCAAAACTGTAGAAGAAGTGACATTTTAAAAGTTTTGACCTTTGTTTTTTTTTTCCCCTCCCCCCCCACCCCCCCATTTTTTTCTTTTTTTTTGCATGAACCAAAGCATAAATTTTTTAAGCCATCTGACAGGGTATATGTTAGGGACAGCAATAGCCATTACTACAATAACAAAATGTTTCAAAATTTGAAAATTCTATATTGTGTGAAGCATACTAGTAACCTTTATGGAGAAAAAAGTTGTAATAAGAGATACAGAACTCTTCTGTTTATTGTCATAGGCAAGCAGATGATTCTGGCAAATCTTGTGCACTTTTGCAAAATAGTGTCATTGAATGCCCCCTTTTCATTTGTTAATTTCATATTTTAAGGCTAAAATTTTGAAGCATTTTGCAGGCAAATATTTTTTCCCCATCCCTCTTCCAGGAAAAAGAAATGGCCAATTTTATTAAAATTACCTTTGGTGGACTGAATAATGCTAGTGAACAGTTGTAAATTAATTACATATACATATATCCTAATTATATGGATGGAACTTGATTAAAAATTGTCATAATTTCCAATTAGTTTACAAATATAACAAAAAACAAAACCAACCCTACTAGTTGAAACATACAACAGCACACCAAATATCAGGAAATTATAAAGGATGTTAGTAAAACATATTTTCCCAAACACAAAAATAGATTAAAACTGTTCAAGCGAGATGAGGAGGGGGAAGGGATGCCCATGAGCCATTGAAGTGAATGAAGAACAGATTCTAAAAACAAGCCTGGCAAGTTAATCCATGTGAGTCTTCCATTTACCTCCAATTCCCTCTGCTAGCTGCCACTGCTATTACCAGCTCACCCTAATGCTCACCAGGGGCACTGGCCCTGCTGTTGGTCCATCTATAGCTCTCTCTCTCTGGGTCTGACCCCACATTCTTACCCTTATTCATTCATACCCAGCACTCTTCCCACCACACATTGAAACCAGTGGAAATTTGACCAGTGCAAATGATGACAAACATGCCTATGGGACAGCAGTGTTCTGAAATAGTCAGTTTTAAAAGCTGTTTTAAAATTCATAGAGGTTTGGAGGAGAAAGGAGAAAAATCCCACATTTTAAACTAGTGGCTCTACTGGTGGATTGATAAAGAGCTATAAAGACTTGGTAACCTGAGTCTTCCACCAGAACAAGATAAAATCATCTCTCACTCTGCAACACACACACACTGTAACCAAATCCATCATTAGCAAACTACATCATTCATCATTAGTCAAGAATCTACTATAAATTACAATGGGTCCATTAAAAGATTGGGAAGCCTAACCAAAAAAAAAAAAGTGCAAAAGCAAAGAAAAAAATAGCTCTCCCAGGAGGGTCTGTGTCAAGACAGAAAATTCTTTCAAGTTCCCTTTATTGGTGTCTGAGACACTATAAACTCCTAGGACACCCCTTGAATTTCACATCCTATACAAGCCATCTCCAGGTAAACAGGGCAAAGAAGGTCCTACTCTCTACCCAAATTGTATGGCTTTTTGTTTCCCTATGCAGAGCATGCCCAGTAGATTTTCAAACCTGAAGTTGCTCTTTCTGGTGTGTGAATCAACAGCTTTAAAAAAATATTCAGAAATGTTTCCATGGCAAGCCTGCTACCAGGGAACTGGGGACCAGTGGTAGTTCTAGGGAAGACACCAGGGTATTTGCACCTTTTCTGAGGGCTCCTCAAGGGTTGGGGCATAGAGCTCTGGAGTAGCTGCCAAAGCCTGCACCCAGGGAAGGTGCCCTCCTTGCCTTGGTGGGGGTGCAACCAAATCAAACCAAGTTACCATTTCAAAAGTGTGTCTGTCGTCATCTGCTGTATTAATAGTTTATTTGCATTTTTCCTGGGCTCTTTGCTGCAATATGTGAGTACAGGCAGAAGAATTCTAAAGGATTTTTAGGTTGATAGTGCTTCCATTATTTGGGATAATGTGCTATCCAAGGCAGGCAGCTATTTGGGATAAATAGCCTATCCCCATTTGTCCAAAATAGCCAAATGTCTGGCATGAGTCATGCCAAACAGGCAGCTGCTCGGCAGGAGTGTAGTACTGGCATACTAAAAAGCAGAAGATATTGAAGGGGGCAGAGAGAGCTAAAGGTGGCACCAGTGTACAGTGACAGAAGGTTTGTGGGGTCGGTAACACACAGCTATCACACTCGCTGAAACTCTCAGACAGCACCATCATAATCGACAGTGTTTGTCTGCAGGTTGTGCACAACAGTTTCCAAGACATCACTCATCTCCTTAACACTATAAACTCACAATAAACAAATATCTTAGAGGCCACTGTGTGGGAGGTGCTGGCAGGTATTTGCTCTGGAGCGTACATATTGCACGTGTGATATCACCGTCAGCATGGACAGGACAGTTTTGGGTAACAGTTCCTTTAGCAAGTGTGCTGCTCTGTGATTTGCATAGCACAGGGCATTTCCTCAGCTGTCTGAGATGGACTCCTGGGAAGCAGTGGCTTTTACAAGGAGCAGCACGGATATCACAGGGAGGTACATCAATAAATTTACAGATGAGTGAAGGTGTCTGTGTCCTTAACTGGCTCCCAGGTAAAACCTTGTACATGCAGACTTGTGAGCACCATATATACCCCTGCTGTGTAAAGGCCCCCTTCTGTCCTTCCCAGGCTATGAAGTCCTTTAATAATAATTTATGCAGCAGATATTCCTGTGAAGTAGGTAATGAAATTCATTTCACAGAGAAAGAAAGTGAAGCTGTAAAATTTGTGCCATACCCAACATGGCAAAGAAATCATGGGACAAAGTCCTGAGTGAGAAAGTCTTTGATGACAAGAATATCCTTTTTCACAGTCACCATGATGCAAGCTCAGCACGTGTCATTTCAAATTCAGTATCTTGGCCATCTACTTGTCTTTTAAAATAAGTGAAAACAGTCTCTGGCATGTAGTAAACTTCTTGCCAGACTTCGGAATTCTCTAGCTTACATTATCTTTAGCACATTTAAGTGCCAAAAAAAACCAAAAAAAAAAAGGGTAAATGTGTAGTTAGTCATGCTTGTAAAAATGTCAACGCTGTCAAAAATATTTGTGTGAAAATCATAAACAAAATCTGCTGCCTTGAGAAGTTTTTTTGTTCCTAATTATGAGACAAAATGACTTCTTTTTCATGAAGATTTAAAAAAAAGAGAGCTAACAATGTGATGGAAATATTGGCAAAATCTTGACTCAGCTGCTTCCCTGGGGTAATAAAGTTGCTCCCAGAAAGAAGAGGATTATGATCTTCACAGAGTACCTTAAAAATCCAGCTGGTATGCCAGGCTAGCTTAGCAGGTTCCTAATAGGATGTGCAATCTTGCACCTCTAAGTATGTTTGGAAGGTCTCAGGTGCTTAAAGGCAAGAGAGGCCTGGTTAACAGTCCTTTACTTGGCATTTTTTAGTGGATTTCTAGAACTGCAACTCTCAGATTTGCACACTTGCCTATAGAGGCTGGATAAGCATATTTTATAACCTAAAAAAAATAAACAAAAGCAGTAGGTCACCAGACCAAATCACGTAGGTCAGTGGAGAGGAATACCTATAGCTATCCCGAGGTTTGTGCTCACTGACCTGTGGGAACAGTTGGTGGTCCCACTCCCCTTCTGAAGGACAGATGTTCTCACCCACACAGCCACCACAGGTGGCAATGCTGGGGCCAGCAGACCCCGTGGGCACATCCCAGGAATGAACCCCCACAGAGAGGGTTCACTGGGGCCAGGTACTCTGACAGGTCCCTTGGGGAAGTTGTACTCTCTTCCCCCTCTCTTCTTTGCAACTTTGTAAAAGCAGACTCACACTCTTACAACTTCTGCTTAATCTCTTTATTTTCACTGACAAAAAAGTCACAAGAAGTGGAAGTAAGCATTTATAGCTTGGTTATTTCGGGACTTAATTTTCAAGCCATGTGGGAGTTCAGGCCTTGCTGTCTTCTCAGAAAAGGATCATGTATGCTTGTGCAAAGTTGTAAGACTTGAAAATCAATATTGAAAGAGACAGGCAGCCAAGCCATCTAAGGATTTTTTATGATTAGGGTCGTGAACGTTGGAACAGGTTGCTCAGAGGGGTAGGGGAAGACCTCGCCCTGGAAATATTCAAGGCCAGATTGGACGGTGCTCTGACTAACCCGGCTGAATTGAAGATGCCCCTCCATATTGCAAGGAGGTGGGAATTAGATGACTTTTAAAGGCTTCTTCCAACCGGAATCATTCTATGATTTCTCTTGTTCTGAGCTGCAAATATAACTTGTTTAAATTAATGTCCAGCTGTACTGCTATGGCAGGATCTGGAGAAATGGCTCTGAAAGGTCTGTCACAAACATGGCATGGAAAAAGTTACTAGAAAGAAGCAAATTCCAAAAAGGGCTGCAGCAACTAAAGCAATATTTCCTGCTCTTCTTTATGGTTCCAAGACATTGGAAATGATTGGGAAATGGTTTCCCATCCCTTAATATCCCTGTGAGTTTGGTACCAATGTGCTATACCACAAATGTAAAAGATTTTTTGAAATAAAACAAAAATTCCTAACATTCATCTTGTATTACTCCATTCCATGTCAGTTGTTACCTTCTCTCCTCATAGAATTTCAGACTGCTGCTTGAAAAGGCAAGGGAAAACAATCTTACAGTAGTACTCACTAGATTTATTAATGGGAGTTTACATTACCCTGTTTTATAATTGAAAATATCTGCATAGAACTGAGATACAATAAAAAATCAAGTAATATTTTACATACCACGTAAAGAATAAAACCTGAAGCAGAAAACCATAACATTAGATGAACAAAGGCTATGTTGTCTCATTTCAATCATGTCTGCCTTCTTCCCTCCAAGGCTCTCCTGAGAGAGTCCAGGTAACTCTTCCTTGCTATCCCCATGCAAACAAGCTTATGCTGGTAGAACAAGTGCTCTTATATACCATCTTTAAGGCTTACTCTTAATCAAATAGAGGAATTTCTAAAATATTCTGTGCTTCCTGAAAAGAAAAAAAAGGCATAAAACAAGAACTGTATAAGTTTTTGCCACCCATTTTTAGTTTGTCTTGTGAAAAATTCCATTGTTTTAACAACAAATAAGAGCAGATTTGCTACAGAGTTCAGTGAACATGAGGACTATGGGAAAAGCAGATCAGGAATAAATGGATTAAAGGAAAGACAATATTCTCAGCAAAATGAAAAAATATTGCCTGAAGAATATATTGAAATATTGAGTAGAACAAGCAGTAGTCTGTGACCTGCCTTGCACACAGGGCAGCAGGGAAATGAAAAGTACTCTCTACCTGTGGCTGTCCTTGAGGGGGGCCTTGAAAACACTGTCTTCTTGTCAGGACTTTCACCAGTGGCTCTTCCCACCCTCTGCACCCCAGAGATTCAGCAGGAGGATGCCTTGTCATCAGGCCAGCACAGGACAAACCACTTATGGAATAAGACAGCAAGACTGTCATGCTAAAAAATGCCATCTGCTTTCTAGTCTGTTCCTAAAACAGTACAAGCACTCATTGCCAATGGCTCACACAAGGGAGTTTCAACAGGCATCAGAATTTTTTTATGTTTCTTGGGAAATGGTCTCTTCCAAGGCCATCTATTTCCAAGGTTCTTACAGCACAAATACAAGCAAAGTGGGTTCTTTTACATGAAAAGCAATGAGAAGTTTGCTTCCACCTTGTTGAGAGCATCATCAAAATTCAACCTAAGTCTGATAAACTGTCAAGGTCTGTTTTTATGTAGAGGCTCTCAGCTCACTCTCCTCAGGTTGTTGGGAGACAGAAGAGGCAAGCAGACATCCTTCCAGATGACTTGCTGAGACATCACTACAATTTTTCTGTAAAACCTTGGCCCCTTACATCAGTTTTCTGGGACCCTGAAGATATTGGATCTTCCTCTCTTTGCTGATGACATTTCACAGTCCAGAAGTTGGGTCCCCTCTACTAGGCCTGAGCACACTACAGTATCACAGAAACTAAGAGTTCACACTGGTGCAAAGGATGAGCAGAGAAGAGCATGAGATAGGACAATGTGGAAAAGTTTCTTGATGGGAAGGGTCACAGTCATCTCACTAGTCCATCCAATTTCCTGCTGAGTCCATGAATGAGGCTGTTGCCCTTATCTTTCCCATTCTTCCATTGCTATCTCACATCCAGGATATAAGAAGTGCCTGGAGACACAGTCAGTCTCTTGGCTGGATCTGAGTCCTACTAACGCAGTTCTTCCAGGGCAATCATGCTACTGTTAAGTGTAGTTATCTGCCTTTATCCTGCCCACAGCTCCAAGAAGCTGTTGGAGCAGCCTATGGGATCCATACCCAAAGGTATGGAGGTGAAAGAGATCACCAGGCCACTTTTCAATGTTTACCAGCAGTCTTGGCTAACTGAGGAGGTCCTATTTGACTGGAGATTGACCAATGTGATGCTCATCTACAAGAGGAGCCAAATGAAGGATTCTGGGAACTACAGCTCCCAGCCTAACCTCAGTGGCTGTGGGGGGACATGGAGCAGATCATCCTGAGTGCCATCACACAGCATGTGCAGGATAACCAGGGGAATAGTGTATCCAGCAAGACCAGAGCAGTGATGGTCTCCCTGCTCTCAGCACTGGTGAGACCACACCTCAAACCTTGTGCTCATTTCTGGACCCCCACTACAACAAAGATACTGAGGTGCTGGATTGTACCCTGAGAAGGGCAACAGAGCTGGTGAAAGGTCCAGAGCACAAGTCTGATGGGGAGCAGTTGAGGAAGCTGAGGATGCTTATCCTGGAGAAAAGGAAGCTGAGTAGGGACCCTATCACTCTCTACAACTACCTGAATGGGGGTTGTATTGAGATGAAGGCTGGTCTCTATTCCCAAGCAACAAGCAATAGGACAAGAGGAAATGGCTTCAAGTTGTGCCAGGAGTGGTTTAGATTAGATATAAGGAAATAATTCTTCATGATTGTAAAGCACTGGAACAGACTGCCCAGGGAAGTGGTGGAGCCACATTCCCTAGAGGTATTTAAGACTTGTAGACGAGGTGCTTAGGGGCATGGTTTAGTGGTGGAGTTGTCAGCACTAGATTAATGGTTGGATCTGATCTTTCAACCAAAGAAATGTCATTATTCTATTCTAACAGTTTGCAGCTTTTCTTGCCTGTGTTACTGTCAAAGTAGATACAGGAGACGCCTATACCTAATGCTAAGATTAAATGAACTCTCAGCAGAAGATTTAAAATCTAAAATTAAAATGGTATCATTTTGTGATAATATTGTAATCTGCCTCTTTGGAAATTACTGAATCTCTGCTCTATTCAACAATGAATTTACTAACTTTAATTTATGTAAGGCACCATAACAATAGACACCAACAAAATGTAGATGTCTGCACCAAAGCTGTTTTGCTTTGCCTTTTCTTTGTTGTAAACCGTGTGACCTATGGTAGCTGTCTAATTCAGGTCGAGCCAAATTACTGCTGGGAAGTGCTTACATCCTAACAGGGCAAAAGAAGAAGTGGACTAGTTCACATGTCTGCATTGTATGCCTTGATTTCAGTCATTCATACATAAATTTTGGTCACTTGGTCCGCCACAAGTGTCTCTATGTAGTTTAAGGGATTCCATTAAAACTGGACCTTCACGTATGGGGGAAGCAACAAAGGTAAAGCGGTGAGTGAGTGAATGATATGAAACTTTTCCAGGTTCAAGCTCACTTCAGTAAATAGTTTAGGATGGAAAACAGCCTCAAAACAAAATGTGGAGATTGCTTGTTTGGCATAGCTTTCCCACAGTAAATAATAGATACAAAATTAGCTAGTGCAGGAGGAAGGGAAAAAATAAATCATTTGCTTTCACTTGCAAAGCCTTTAAAGCATTCAGAACAATATAAATCCTGAGACAGACAGAGACTGTCCTCTACAGATGGGCACTGGGCATCTGCAACAAAACACAATCGTGACCCTACATATAAGTTGCTGTGAAGGGCCATTAGATGAGAGACAGCTCATTGTGTGCACATGTGCTTGGATGAGAAAAATGAGTCACTCCCAACTCTGGATCAAGCAGGTGATATTAAGGATTGGCAGGGAAAATGATGCAGATAAAGGCTCTGTTTTCTGAAAAGCACTGAGTCACATCCTAGGAAAAAGCACAAAAAAAGAAAGCAAAACTGGATGCAGTGGTATCAGTCGAGAGCTCGGAGCAAGGATGAACACACCCACTTCTGCTGTAGAGCATGTACAGCTCTATCACCCTGGAAGCCCAGACTGTATTACAGTGTCTTCTGTAAGGCCTTTGGATTGAAACTTTCTGTCTGTTCAGCAGTAGTTTTGTTAGGAGCATTCTTTTTGGTAATTTCACAAGTCAACACAATGTACAATTTTCTGGAACGACAAATTCTTCATTAGTCACAGAGCTGGTAAGAAGTAGGCTGCTGCTAGGGAGAGTCAGGTTCACCATTTTTCCAAAGTTTTGCGGTCCTCCTTAGCAGTATTTGTAACTTGGTATCAGAGAAAGGATAACCAGGAGCTATGCCATTGCATTCCTAAGTTAAGAGATGGACTGTTACACACATTCTAGGATCAAAAAAAGCAATTAACACAGTGAGCTCTTAATTCCCTTGCTATGTTTTACCTAGATTTTAGAGCTACAGGAAGGCAAGCAGAGTTTTTTTGCTCTAGGCCTTTTTTGCTCCATAGTGGATCTGGCCTGCCTCCGTATTGAGATGTTCAGGTATCCTGCTCTCCTCCCAGGTATTTTTATTACCCTTATATCACGGAACCCCTCTACTTACTATGGATAGTGGACATTAATTATGTTAATTTCACTGACTTAGAGGAATTCAGCTTATGTAGTGACATATTTTTGCTGATTTTACTAACCCCTGTCTCTCCATTCACAAGATTAAAACAAAGAATTGAAGACATCTAAGCTGGAGCAGGGGGATGGCCAATAGCTCTATCATCACCTTCTTGGATGTGGCAGGGTAGTTGACTCCAGATAGCCCTTCAGGGGACTAGCTTCTGATATGAATAAAAAATTCAGAAACATGATTTCTGAGCTTGAGACCCCTCAAAGGAGGCAGCAGGTGCCTACCCTTTGAGGCACAGCCAGAGTAATTCTGCAGGACAGTTTCTCTATTGCTTTACAAGCCTTTCTCCCTATGCACATATAACAATTGATACAGCAGATGCTCTGGGAGGTAAAAGTCACCAGGAAAATGAATACAAATTGAGTTAAAGATTAAGTTGAGAAGTGATGCTCAGGCAGCATAAATAGACTTGGTTATCTTTTAAATTTTTTTACACATCCAAGTCCTGTTTCCTCAAATCTCAAGTCAGGTTTCATTAATGCTTCTTGATGCCCTCAGAAGACCTTGTTTCTTTACATCTGCTCTGGCTCTGCTTCCATGAAAGTAATTTTTGTGTATGCTGGTGAACAGATGTGAGTTTGAGATAGGCCTGTGTAGATTTGGGGATTGTCATTCCCCTGACACTCTTCTGCAAGTTCAAAGAAGTACTTGTCACTCAACCCCAGCTTTTAGGAAGAAACATTGGCCAGTTTTGGGAGTCCATACGTTTTTGCTGGGCTCTGACAGCTGATCTTTGAAACCTTCTGGAGGGACCAGGCTGAAGCCTGAGACCAGAGTGACACATGAGACAATCAATACATTAGACCTTCCCAACCCCCAGTGAACTTTTGTCGGCCTGTCCTCTTCCTGAAAGGAAGGGGGAAAAACATCCTTTTTGTAGTGGCTGCTCATTATATAAAGCAAATCGAGAGTGAAGGGAGGGAGCAAGGAGATGGCACAGAGCCCGATAAGTGCACCCTTAAATCTATAATTAAAACCAAAGGCAAGTTCCCAATATAGCCAATCCAGTTATATAAGATCTTACAAAAGCTTCACACTGTTTGCTGGGTTTTGCTTTATTACTGTTCCCTCTCCTCGGAGTTCACTTCAGGTCAGTAGCGGATGAGGTATTACAGTCAGAGTTTATGGCAGGGTAGAAATCTAACAGTGCTCTGTTTGTAAAGATTTGCAAGTGTGCACTCAGAGGGAAAAAATAATCACTGGCTCTACTTGAGAGAAAAAGTTAATGGTCACTTTGGAGCTCAGTTTAGACCACCTCTAGCTCCGGAAGTGAATTGCTACTTACTAAGAAATTAATTGAAATGATGTCTTGAGAGTCTGTGAAAGGCTGCTCCTTGTCCACTGGTCAAAGAATTATGGTAACACTACATGTAAGACAGGAAATCAAGCTGGATATGGCCTGCTAGCTACCCAGACTGAGGAATTTGGATACAGAAGTTTTCTCAGAAAGCCCATGGCAAGTCTGTACCACATTTTTTTCATGCCTACTAAAAGCATCCTACAGGAAAACACAAGATCAGCTGGCATGTTTTAAGTGTAGGCAGCTCACTGCAACTGTACTGAGAGTAGCTACTTCCATGTGGGGGTTGGAACATGTGTCAGAATCACTACACTAAATAGTATGCAAGCTAGATTTCAGAAATATAAATAAAAAGCCATTATCATTATTGATAAAAGCCATCACTGCTGCATCCTTCTCTTGTGTTCCTTACAATAGCAGTAAGCAGTAGCATTCCTAAAAGCAATGGTTTCCCAGGGCTGTGCTGAAACTAAGCTCTTCCTCCATGTAAAAACCCCCCAAAACACAAACCATCAAGAATGTCACATTGAAACACAGCACAACCACCCAGCAGTAATCACACACTGCACAGACATCCATGTATTTCTGAGCTACAGGATTCCAAAGGTAGGGAGAATATGGGAGCCTGGGGAAGAAGGCAGAATTGTGTTCTCCAGTTTCTGGTTAAGTGACAAAGTTTAGACACATTCAGTGTTCATTAGTTAATGCAATTTGCTCAAGTCCCAAGGCAGTAAATGTCCTCAAGAAGAACTTACCTGGAAGAAGCTGATAATTTCTGAGTACAGCACCAACATTCACTTATCAAAACACCTTAATGTTCTAAGCCCCAACTATATTTAATTTGTCCCACAAAAATAGAAGTATGTGAAAAAAGAACATTTTTAAAAAAATTCCTAAAATACTACTCTTTCTTCCCAGTGACAACCAGAAACGCTACTATTTTTTACCAACATCAGAGATATCAGAAAAATGGGAAGAATTATTTGCAGGAATGTTTGTGAAATCTGTGGCCATCTTTTTTTTGCAACATGAAATCTCAATTAAATATATCTTTCAAAGATTAAGTTTTAAATGGCATGTTAATTGCTTGAACTCTGTTTGAGCTATGATGGTTCCCACCTTGCAGAGGCTGTATGGAAAATCACCACAGGCAAAACTGCATTGCTGAGCATAATTAAAATATGGTATATGATTGGGTTAATTTCCAGTTCCTTCTGCAGGGCTCCATCAGAGGGTTTTTATGATTAATAACAGACAATGTCAGGCACAAAAATGGTTATCCAAAGAGTATTTTTTAGAATTGCACTGGTTTGAAAGCTGAGGCTCAGCTCTGCAAAGACCTGTGTAGGAGGGCTGTGGGAAGGAGAGGCTCAGGGATCTTACTTTCCTCATGTACCCACCAGCTCTCGTGGCAATGTGGGTGCTGGCAGAGCTCCAGTCTCACAGTGACAGTAGCACAAGGTTCTTCAAAGACAGATTGGTCTTTCCAGGGCAGTGGTTCTCCAGCTGCCACACAAACAGTCAGGCCTGGTGGTAGGCAGGAGGAATGACTGCTTACCCATTTGAAACCTTACACACGATGCAGAGACATTCTGGATACCAAAGTACCTCTACCCACAACATAAATACAATGTTTTCACAAAGTTCTGTGAAGCCATGCCAGATATATGGGGCATAAATGAGAAATGGGCTCATTAAGTTTCATTGGGATGTAGTATCTGCCTAGATTATACCTGCTGATACCAACTGAGCTCACAACCACCACCAAGTAGCTGTCTGCAAGAAGGTTGACATCTCTATATTAAAAGGGAGGATTGACACTAAAATTAAGGCTCACATGGTTACTATTTTCATCATAAGAGTGTGACATGAGCCGTTGTTTTCTGAGCAAAGACAATGATCAGCTTTTGTGATGTTAGCACAGAATCACAGGTTGGAATGGACCTCTGGAGATTATCTTGTCCAATCCCCCTATTCAAGAAGGGGCACCTAAAGCAGGGCCATGTCCAGACTCTTTTTTAATATCTGGCTACATATAGTTTTTAATATCTCCTCATCTATATATCTACATAGTTTTCTAGCTGTATATTCAATAAGACAGCTAGCAACAGTAGGCATTATCTATTTGCCAGGTAACATTGTCAGACAAAACATAATTTCTGCCCAGGGAAATAAGAATAATGGATGCAACACAGGCTCTTCACACTAGACTATGGCATGCCTTTCTGTTTTCAGAAGGGCACCATACAGTGTCTAACAGGACCATCTGTAGGCAGCTTGTGTCTAAATGTGATGCATCACCAGCAGTTCCATGTGCACAAGCTCTTCTCTTGTGTTTGTCTAGAATGCTTAAAGCATTCCCTCAGTATAACACCATTTCTCACATGTTCTTACAGATAGAAGCTCATGGAAAAAAGTGCATCTGATAACTTCTCCATAGCCAAAAGATCGTTAAAAAGTCCTATGCAAATCTCATGAAGAAGAATCAATGTCTGTGTCAGTCTTACGTTGCCTTCTCACGTTACATCCAATCTGAGACCACAAGGAAAAAAAAAATCATTGGGTGGTTCTAAGTGTCTGCTAGTCTTGTAGTGTTTTTTACTAATGAAATCAAGGTAATCAAGCTTGAGCTCTAAAAGCTAATCAGATTCTGGGTGGGATTGACTTGACTACAGGATTTTATTTCCTTGAACACATTTGATAATTATTACAGTCTATCAGCTGGGTAAAACAACCTCATTGTGTCAATGCTGGAACTAATTGGATGACTTTTCAGGGCCCAGACAGTCTAATAAGTATTTCATTGTTGATATTTGTTTCAAAACAAATTTGCACTGTCTCATAGATTTTCAGCTTCATGTGCCATGACTTCTCCTCCTAAAATATGCTGAAAAATTAATTTCAGTGCTATGCTGACATCTCATTCCTTTCTCTTGCCTTTTTTATGTTTTACATCATGAAACAGTAAAAATAATTTCAAGGGACCATTCAAATAAGGCACACAACATGTGTATGACAGATCTTACGTGCTGTGACAAAGGCAGAGCAAATGTTAATAAAACAGCCTCTGATTTGGCAGTATGGTAACAGCCTCTTTCTCATTAGTCATCTGCTAACATATCTTTTTTTTGTTTTGATTTCTCCATGTCTTCCACTGTTTCTTTTATTTTTGCCTCTGAGGTTTCCACTTCAGATAGACCAGCTGATAAAGGAAATACCAAGTTGGGTTTCACTTTCCATTCGTGCTATATTTTTTCCTTAATCTTTACAAGAAACCTTTCATTTATCATTAAGCAACCCCTTCAGACTGTCCATGTCCAAAGTTTTGCTTAGTAACAGTGAAAAAAGAGATCACTATGACAAAGTTCAAAGCATTTTTCAGAGTTTTTTCTGGACTTTTTCTGATGCGTAATCACAGAAAAACTTTCAAGCCCAAGATTTTCAAGAATTTTTCTGTTTCTGAAGATTTCGAAATCTTCTCATTTGCCTATTTTTTTTATATACATTGTAGAAAGGTGCTTGGATGTAAATAGATTGGTCACTGAGATAAGGAGTAAGTAAACAACTTCTCTTAAATAACTCAATTAAGAAGATTTTTATCATACCGATGCTGTGCACTCTTTTAGAACTGAATTTTAATTTCTATACACTTGTGAAGAACACTGTGAACAAATGATGCAACAATGCTCCTGCACTTAACATACTTTTGAAATGGGCTCAAGAGAAGAGCTACTCATGTTCTCAGGCCCCTCAGATACAAGAAGAAAGAAAAAAGAAAACTCAGTTCAATCTTTGAAGTAAACAAAACCCATAGAAAAAATTAAATATATGTTCCTCTTCTTGTCTTCTTCCCAGGGAAACCATGACAGATCAGACCTAGGAAGGTAGAAAAGATTTTTCTCAGTGCTTCAGAATTATTTGTTCTTCCTGCTTGTGGAGATAAAACAGACAATACAGTGATGGGTCCTTCTCAGATCTGCACTTAGGCATGGAAATTGCTTCTCTCCAGTGACTGTACAAAGGACCAGGGTTTGTCAGTAGCAGTCTGAATCACTGAAGATTTTGGATGCAATAGTAGTCAGAAAGCCTAAATCAGGCACCCCAGGTAGTAAGCTGAAATCTAAAAATGGGAAAAATAAGGGAGACAGAGCACCATAAATTTAGAGGGCAGGGTTTTTTTTATTCTTAGTCTTCAAATCTGCCTTAAATTTGTGCTATGATTGTAGCACATTGGTTCCTTCTGCTGAGGGTAGTAAGATACCTTCTGAAATCTCTTGCTAATTTACACAACATCTGAATGGAGGATGGTATTATGGCACCTCTCTGCTGTTTTAGCATTTCATTTGCAGGCAGCAAATGCTCTTATCTACTCTAATGCTGTCAAAAATGTGTGCATCTTTTGTGTCCCAGAAGTTGTGTGATGAGAGGAGGTTCCTCCCTAAAATCCATCCCTTACCCAGCAGGTGTTTGAGCTTTCCAGCCTGCTGGTAGCAGGCAGACATATATTATTGGTAGTGCCAGCAACAGTTCCCTTGTCTTAGCTCAATGTGGAAACAATTGCTCAGGGGTCCTGTAAATAATAGTTCTTTGCAATCATCTGGAAAAAAAAAAATAAAGAAGCCCCTTGGTACACTGTAAGCTGGCAGTAATTTTCACATTACTCCAGACAGTATCCCATTCATTGCTTGACATATCTGTTTTTAATTCCAATTTATCCTTCTCCTTTAGCTCTCCTGTTTCAGGTAGACAATAGAATTTAACTGTTTGTGTCCATCACCCATGGCTTTATTTGCTGCCAAACTGTTTGCTGTTTCAGGAGAATATCTAGTAAAAAGCACAGACTAGTGCTGAGGCTGTCTGTCCTACAGAGAGCATGGAAATTGGGGGGGAAAAAAGAAAGCTAAGAAGACCTGGCAGTAGCTCATGTGAAGGTCACTGCACATGCAGGAAAATGAGCTTTAAAAATACATCTGTGTGATGTACTCTTAAATGATCTCCCTATATGATCTCCCTGATCGGATCAGTGACACAGTACCACAAATAATATGATTGGACAGGAAACAATACAGTTCTGAGAAAAACTGCACCCCAGACTGGTGCATTTAAAAAATGTTCTCAGAGTGATTTTAAGAAATGCAAATTATGCCAGAGAACAGAAAGTGCTCATACCTTAATCTGCAGTTCTGTTAGCTGCACAGAATCTGTTGCCTGAAACCTGTCTAGCCAGCCCTTGATCCACTTGCACATGTAACAAGATGCTGGTTTTGTGGAGGCAGAGAGGCAGGCATAAAATACAAACAAGTTCTGAGAGAGGCACTCTTAGTGCTGCAATTCCTATGTGGTACAAAAGCAATTTCTCTGAGGACTGATGGCTGGTCTGTATGCAGGGAAGCTGGGGGCAAATCAAAGGAAATGTTAGATCTCTGCCAATTAGAATAAATCCCTCTTTCCAGCTGTGATAAGATCAATGTATTCCCGTTACTCTTGCCCTGACTACCATGATGTAATAAACTTCCAGGAGAAACAGCAACCAAGAGTTACATGAGGGTAGCATTCGTGTCTGGCTGAAATGTTCTCTCTAGATACAAAGGCTAGTCATAGGTTCCTGAGCTTTTTTTTCTGCTTACCACAGCAACTGAGATGCTGGTGTTCTTCTCAGAAAAATTCCTGCCTAGGATATCTGCAGTGTGCAGTAGTGTCTGCAGAAACAGATGATCCTTGTGCTTGTGTCAGCAGACCTGCGTGGCTGGGCAAAATTAGTTTTCAGAGCCAC
Organism: Polioptila caerulea; assembly: GCA_013397295.1. NCBI lineage: Eukaryota > Metazoa > Chordata > Aves > Passeriformes > Certhiidae > Polioptila > Polioptila caerulea. The sequence continues at coordinate 393,441 of VYXF01010571.1, forward strand.
AATTCTGAGGTGCCATCTGCAAAGCACAAGAATGCATCATACCATGAGAGTACAAAATATATGCATCTTCATCCAAGATGCTGGCCTATCTCCTCCTGCCATATGCTCCAACTGCTAAGCTAAGTTGCCATTCCTGAGTATGTGCCAAACAGTAAAAACAGCATAACCCCTCGAGTTATATCCAGTAGTGCAGGGCTACTGGATCTTCAGCTGATCATGATTCAGCAGCTGAAAATTCAAATGAAGGTGTAATATTTAAGGCTGATTGTGAAAAGTGAATTAAAAAGTAGGAAGTAACCCAAGACACCCTTAATTTTTCCTTAATTTTTTTTGGTGTTAGATTCCTGTGTCTCACACAGAGGGAAGGAACTCATAAAGGAATTAAGAAACAGCATAAACCAATATTAATTAAGGGGTAAGTAACTGAAAAGTTGTTGAGTGTAAATACGATCCAATTCACTGTTGATTCCTTATTGCAAAAAAAAAATTCAGAATTTAGAAATGAGATTGATAGCAGCTAACAAGAATTCAGATAATTGTTATAGTATTCTTTAAAGAAATAAATGCCCTATGAATTTTAAAGCCAATATAAATAATCTAATGGAGAATTACTGCCCTGTTTGCACACTCCACTACCTTTGAAACTTTTCTCTCCATTCAGAGAGATCCAGTCTGAATGCTGTGTTTTCAAACTGGAAATAATGTAAAAGTAAGCTTACAGTACACACTCCAAAGACTACTGGGGAATTAATGTTCATTGTTAATCACATTTTATCCAAATTCAGTAGTGTGCGGTTACACTTTCACTGGAATGAAGGTTTAACAAGCACAAGAAAGAACCTTGGAGCAATAATTAGATAATTACAGAAATACCATCCCTTTAAGTACCACTGAACTGCTCCCACAGGGGATTCACAGGAAGACCCTAGTACAAAATGAGTGGAAATACAGCACCAGTGCTGAGAGATTTTGGCCCCAGTTCTGCAAACACTGATATAAATTACCTCACACAACAGAGGCCCAGGCTGTGCTGTTACATACCTGTGTTCACATAGGAAGTGCACATAGGAAATGCCTGTTCTTCTTTGCTGGAAAGTCCCTGCCCTGGTCACTGTTCTAATGAATGCCTCATTTGCAAAGGAAAAGGAGGTTGCCCTGCTTTACTGGGAAAGTGGGCAGCAGGTTTCAGCAAGGATAGGAATTGGGGTGGTTAGGGACAGTGGATAGCGGGAATACCAGCTCCACTGAGACCCCTTCCTTTTCACAGCTGGTACAAAGAGAGCTGTGAGATCCTGGGGAGGACAAAGTAGAGAAGGGACGAATTCAGAAACAGTTTGAGTCTTGCAGTGCCTTCCTCTGCCTTTGGCTGCAGCCATTGCCACAGAGAAGCTGCTGACCACCTACAGCAGTGAGCAGGCTTCCAAACAGCCCCATTTATTTGCCCAGTGTCCAACACATGACCATTCCACGGGATCCTGAGTAGGATAGTAGCTCATCGCTTGTACATCTGTGGTATCCAAATAGAAAAGAAAACATTATTTATTAAGCAGTGCAGCTTCTGTAGTTGTTTAGCTTTAATTAAATCTTTAAGAAGAAAGCGAAGACCCAAACAGGGAAAATCAGTGGCACCCTTTTCAACATAACTAAACCCACAAATTACATTCCATGTTGTAAGCAGAAGTCAGTTTTAGTTTAGCAACTGGCTTTGTAGTTCTTCTGTTTTTAATATGTATTTGACATCTAATACACTGTACATGTAAATATTTTTGGACATAAATCAAGAAGTGTGTCTCAGACTTGGGCAAGCAGCCATCCTTACCTCAGTGCCTGTGTACAGGCCTGTGTAATTCCCTGAGTTGCACATGTTCCTGGTGCCACGTGTCAGGACTTACAGCAGCAAAACAAGGTGTTGTAATGTGTACATCATTCTCACAGTGACTATTGGTAAAGCAGGGGAAATAGAGGTAAAAGCTCTGACAGACAAAAGATGATCAATGAAGAGAAAAGTGAGCACACAGGAATAAGTTGGATGTGCACAATACAAGGATGTCACTAGAATCTGGGACAGGTTTATATAGATACATCTTCTATCCTTAATCTTTTTTAGTTTAATTAAGGCAATTAATTAAGGCTCTAGTTGCTGTGCAGAAAGTGCTCCTTTTATCTTTTTACTCTTGCAAAGTGTGCAAGAGTAGACATTTCCCCCATCTCTCAAGAAAAAAATGCTGGGTTTTGCATGAGTTTAATGATCATGCATGCTGTAATTCCTATGACCCCGGAGAAATATTTGTATACAGAGCTGCCTTCTTGAGCACAACCCCCTGAAAGTGGAGGGCTGGGCTGCCTGGCACTTCACTCCTGGACTGGCATGCCTGGAGGAGACCAGACCTTCAGCAGCATGTCCTTTGGAGATGGAAAGTCAGGTTTTAGGAGGAGGCCATGACTTGGTGCAGCACCCAAGCACCTTCTTGGATCTAAGGATGTGTGTGCACTCCCTCCCATGCTCATTCAGCAACTGCTTGCAGCCAAGCCTACATTACAGCAGCTTAAATTACATGGAAGCCTGTTGGACTCCAGCACATATTTCAGATCTTTGTGAAATAGGATCCACAGTGATTAAGAAGCCAGAAAACATCCTGAATATAAACCAGATTCTGACAATTATATGTTACTTGGACAAAATTTTCTTGGGCACAGAACTGTAGCAAGTGGATTTGAACATAAACATATCCAAGATGCTTCTTTGTTTTGGATTTTCTGAGGACATGTACCCTGTGTCTATGCAATTTTCTCTTGAAATTAACTTTTCTAATGAGTGATTAACAGATGCTAACCTTCAAACTTCAGGCATGAGACCACTGCATCCAGAGATGTTTATTAACTTTGAAAAGTCTCTAGAGAGATTGATGCACTGTTGGCATCAAAGTGGCACATTATGTGTGACTCATGGCTTTTACAGTAGAGTCCTGCCCCCAGGCTCCCCACCACCACAGGCACAGCATTTAAAGTAATTTAGGAGATCTATAAAGAAGAAATCCAGCTAAAGGCTGGATTCCCTTCCAGCACATTCAGATGGGCCAAGGGTTGAACGCATTTGGCTTTGTAGCACCATGGAATTTCCTGGGAGGAAATCACTGCTCGTGAGCAGCTCAGCCAGGAGGCTTGCCCTCCAGCCTGCTACTAAGATGCCTTAAAAGACAATTTTATTCTTTTTTTGCTTATTTTTAAAGCACTCTAGCTTAAGTACCTTACAAATATCTGAGTGTGTTCATGTTACTGTAGAAACTGATTAAACAGATAAATGGCTTTCCTCAGAAATATACATATAAAGCTAACTCATATAAAAACAAATGATCCTATATGATGTTAGTATATCACACAAGCATGAATGTTTCCAAAGACACTTTTGCACAGGACAGGCTGTGACAGATTGACTGGTCTTTAAGCTGTCATCCTCAGTATTCACACTGGACCCATAGCTAGGAAGAGCTGTTCTTGCAAAGACACCATAGGAAATGCCTACTTGAGTAGCCAAAAATAACAGTATGTGCACCTAGTGTTTCTGCTCCCCTCACCTTTGTGATTTTTAATCAGGTTTAAGAGATGGATGAATGCTGAAGAGTCAGTCCTGCACCAGACAGACAGCAGAAAGGTTTAGAGTTTTGTTTCAGAATAGTGTTGGTTTTGACATAGAGGTTGCTTTAAAATACGTCCCCCTACAGGCATTTTTCACAGACACACACACACACACACACACACACACTCTGCCCTCCACAAAATGGTACCTCTGCAGGACTCAATTCCGATGTGCAAGAGGTCAATTTTGTGCAATTTATTCAGGGCTATTACATGCAGCCATGAAGCACCTTCCTTCTCTCCCACATCCATTCTTACTGGTAAGATTAGAAAATGAGTGTTTCCTATGGTAGGAATGTTGATGATGGTGCATGTCACTGTGGTTGCCACACTGGCACATCCATATGAGGCAGAAGGTTACTTTAAAAAGTATTTTAATTCTCCATTTTTCCAGGACTTTCATCAGCCACAAGAAATAAATGCAGTGTGATACATTATTTTGGCCCATGAAGTAAATTAATCATAACATATTGGTGATTTAGAGATTAATTCACACTTTGACATGTGAAAAAAGAAATCCTGTGGCAATGATACAAAAAAATCCACCCCCCCACCACTCCCAAAAATTATTCAAATCTTAGATATGCAACATTTTATCCAGGGTTATTTCCAGTAAATGTTCATAGTTCCTGGCTTAATTTCTATACTTCTATACTATAAAATTGTCTTTCTTCTCAAACACACAAACATCCCAGTTTTCCCTGGCATCTCTTAAATAACTGCTACATGTCTTTTCCTCCACCCCTCCTCCCCCTTGCCTTTCTTCTGGGTTCTCTTGTCTTTTTTTTTTTTTTTCCCTTCCCTTTCTTGTTCTCCTGCCTCCAGGACCTCATAGCTACTACTTCATGCCCAATCGCTCCTATTCAGTCCTGTCTCCTTTTCTCTCTCTCCACTGGTAAGGAAAACTTACCAGAATGTGTAATCTCCAAGCACTCTTTTAATTTAAATGTGAAGAAGAGACTCTCTCCTAGGAAAGAATTGGTCATTTGTCAGTTAAATAAGTTTCTTATCTTTATGTACTTCTGAATAACTTGAGATTTTATTGTTTAATGTTTTGGTTGTAAAAGGAAGCATTTTGCCAGAAACCACAAGTGAAATGGTATTTTTCTTTCTGACACAAGCCACCACCAAATCTCTGAGTGCTCAACCCCCCCAGCTATGCTTTTGACCACAAATTGCTAGCTAGTAACCAGTATATCAGAGGAAAAAGAAAGTGATGGTTCCTTAAATGGGCAGAAAACTCCGCGCTGTTTAACTTTCAGACACACTTTCCCCAGTGTTGCACACCAATTCCCTCCCACCCCACTTCCATGCATATTCAATGGACCATATGCTTGATCTCAAATATCTCTGGGCATTATGGATCCTATTCATCAAGAAGTGGCTTCTACACTCGTGAGCAAAGGACAAAAAAAATAAAAGAGAAAAAAAAGACCTTTTCAAAGAGCATTCAAGAGTTTTCTGAGAAAGAAATCCTAGTACACAGTGACCTGTATGTACCAGGCTGTGGCCCACTTTAAACTAAACCCACATATTTCTGCTGAACACGCTCACATTGGCATTAAGAAATTCTCATTATTTTACCGTAAAAGGAGGCCTGTATAGAGAACTCATGAGAGGTTTAAGCAGAAGCTGATTGACAAACAAACCTAGTGATTCCTTGGAATCCAAAGGGGTTTTTGGGGTGACAGTGCAGTGCCATCACCAATCCCTGGTACATGACAAAAGCAGAGGCAGCTCCAAAGCTGACACACCAATTGTCTCGGGCTCTGCCCTGCAGCCAGATGCCGTGTTGGGAATTTTTCCCTGACACCACAGCATATGGGCTTTGCATTGCCATTCGAAGGGCATGAGACAGACAGAAACAATCTGGAAGGGGTGGGAATGGATGACATGTCAGCCTGGTGCTTGTATTTGGTCTTTGGTTATCAGGTGATGCTTAAATATCTATTTGGCCTTCAGGCAGAAAAAAATATTGACTCGAAGCTCTGATGTAACTGTATTAGTTACAATGCAGTTAGTATGGGGAATAATTTGAAAGGTTGTTTACCTTCACTTGGGTTATTTTTTTCTTAAACCAAATTAATTTATTTTACCTCTGCATGTTGTCTGAGAAATGCAGGAGCAATTTGGGATTATATTTAAATAGAAATTAGGGTACTGTGTAATCACACTTGTTTCTCAAAGCTGTAGTACTCCATTTGCTGTCTTGCCATTTCTGGGTAAACCAGTTTCTATAGTCCAGTCACCTACTGCAACCAGTCCCAACAAGAGCTAAGAGGATTCCAAGTGTGAGTGACTTGTATGTTCATGGATTTGTCAGATCCATCCCTTCCTTTTTCATCAAGGGTTGTCTTACACTGCACCTCTGCTTTGCTTTTTCTAGAGCATGAAGAAAGAACTCTACAAGCACTGTACAAAAAAACAGTGGGGCCAGAATTTCCAGTGGGAGGAGGTGATGAGGCAGGAGGTCTAGAGAAGGAAAGGATCCCATGCCGAGGAAACCTGTACCAAAGGAAAAACACCGGAAAGCAGAGGAACATATGCACTGCAGGAAGGGGATGGAGAAGGTCAGGAATGTAAACAGCACGGAAGAATATTTGAGAAAAGGATATACATTTTCCTTAGTAAGGAGTACTGATGGGGTACACCACTGCTGAAGGGAATCCCTGAAGGTACCACATACGGAAGTTTCAATGTGCCATGTTGGCTTTCCAAGAGAGCTTGGTCTGAGGGCTGCAAAAGTAGCTCAAGTAGTATTTAGACTTCACAACCCCTGAGATGACAATTTCCTTCTTCCATTTTCCTCAACTACTCTTCACCTACATATGGGCACACCTCTGCCCCCACCCAGCCTCAGTATGCATGTGGACACACGAGCCACCTGTGAGCCCCTCTCAGTCAGAGAACTCTCTACTCCAGACGCTCTGAAACCTCTGGGGCTTGGAGAACCATGATCACCACAAGTGTATTGCCCCAGCTCACTTGCACAGCAAGTGAGGGTTCTGCCATCCACCCATTTCTGACTGAACCTGCACTATGTGGAAAGGAAGGATGGAAGATCATGTTTCTGCATCAAATGTTCCAAAATCATTTGCACAAAATGTATCTCTCTTTTAATTTAGTGCATTCTCCTGAGGACAGTCACAAAAATGGGGCTTCATCCTGTCTTGATTGTCCCATGTACTATTTGTATCTCATATTTTGGTTTTTCCACTATAAGCAAGATTTCCTTCAGTGGTATTCATAATCTGGAAAAAAGAAATATGGAGGCAAAAAAAAAATATTTGTGAAGAGACGGAATTTCTTTTTTCACCTGCACTGTTTGGACTGCAACATTTGTACTTACAAATCCTGAATAAGTGCTTAACCTTTTAATTGTTTCTTCATTTATTGTTCTCTCAGTTCCGCTTTCCACTCTCTGTGTTACTGCATGTATTTAGGTAGTTACTCTTCAGCCTGTTTCTTCTTGCTTTGTTGAATTCTAACTGCAATCAGATGTTTGCGCAAAAGCTCTTACTGCCAGCAGGATGCTGACACAGATTTGGGTGTATGAATGTCCTGTGTCTTCAGTAGGGTGCTTGACTTTATTTTTAAAATGAAAAAGCCTAAGGATAATAATACATTTTAATTAAACCATGCACAACTCCTTTGGCAAGCACAAGGAAAATCGTACTCTATCTCCCCAGCAGTGTTGTGTAAAAACAGAGAGCATCTTTTCATACCTGTGTCTTTAATGGCAAGCATCATGAGACAAATACAATACCATTTAAAAACTGCACTTATACTTTCACCCTATGAGTGGCTCCTTGTTATGGGGCTTACAATGGATTAGTTTCATCTTTAAAAAGAAGATAGAAAGATAACTCCTTGAGCACACTGTGAGGGGTGTGAGCTTGTTGTGATAAGGACCTGGTATTAGTTGATTGGCATCAAAGATCATGGATGTATTTATAGCACACCAAGCAGGATGACAACATGGATGCAGATTGTCAAAGGAAGTCAGTTCCCAGAGAAAACTAAAATTTAAGGCCCACATTTTTGGATATATTTGAGCTGAGAGCCTGCCTGCGGGCTGAGACCAGATCTAGCGCAGCTTGAGGCAGAGCCTTTCGGGGTTGTTTTGCTTGAACTGCAAGCACTTATCCTACCAAGAGACAACTGTTTACAAGTGGTAACAGGGAGGACATACAATTAATTGGCAATCTGGATCACCTTCATTCCCTCCTCTTTTACTTCCAGACCAAGTTATTTACATCCAGTTCAGCTGTTCTGCCCTAATCCATCCAATACACACAGAAGCTTCTTTCTTGGCTCCTTCTTAGCACCTGTCTACAGGTGCATTGCAGAAGCTGTACAGAACTTTTAAGAAAAAAAATCTGAGAAGGATTTTATTCATTCTATAATTTTCTGAGAAGTGTGGAGGAGATAGTAATTTTTCAGTTCTAAAAGATGTATACCTTCTTTATACCCAGGCATTGCATTATAACATTTGCTCATGGGAAACACTTTAATCAAAAATTCTAGAAAGAAAGAACAAATGCAAGTTCCTTGCCTAAAACAAAGCATCCTTATGGAAACATATTTATTACTGTTATAATTTTAATTTCATGTTTTATGAAATTTTGTAACCAAGGTAATATATAAAGCTGCCATTCCAAGCTATATTTTTTACAGTCTTAGGAATGGGAAAAATAATTCCAGTTGACTGATCAGAAACCAGAGGGACTAAGCGTGCAAGGAGCTAATGAAATCCATTTTGCAAGGTAACTCTTAAGTCATTGTTAATCAGCTCCACTGATTGCATTTGACTTAACCAGAGGAGTTAATATGTTCCTAAATTAGAAGTAGTCAGATTATCAGGTAAAATTCATATTTTCTAAAAATTTGCTGAAGCCCTTTAAATTTTTCCTTTGCTTTAATAATTTCGTTTTGTTTTGTGTCCAGACACTTAAAAACTAAAACAGGAGGTTTGTTATTTGGCAGCCTAGGTCCTCGCTGTTCCTCGCCTCAGCTTTGCAGAGTGGTTTTGTCCAACCAGTAGCCAATGAACTCTGTGTGCTGAACAACTCATGCTGAAGGAGAAGCAGCTGCTCACTGACACCGCACTCTACAGCACACAAATCTTGCACTTTTGCAGAAAAGGAACAAATACTTGCAGAAAATACACATGGAGTTTGATGCTCAAGGGGTATAAGATTAGGTCCAGTGTATTGACTAGGGAAATAGCCTGCAGGCCTCAGGCCAGCGAGGCTGCGTGCCAGTGACTTCATTAGGGCTTTTGCCTATGAAAGGGCTGCCTATTTGGATCCTGGAAACTTGCATCAATACGTCATTTTGTGTGACTAAAGTAAGCAGAATGTGTCCAAAGCACTGGCCAGTTACGGACCTCAATCTGCCTCCATTTGCAGGCAGTGTCACTCTTAGGAAAGCAGGTTTTGGTTTGATCCAGAGGCTCTTTTCAATAGGACCTTCACCACTGACTTTAGCTGACAATGGCTCATGCGAAAGGTCCCCATTCTCTTATACCTTCCCACAACACACACCAGCAGCTGATCTCCTTCACAGACTTGAATCTCAGAAACCCAAAAATCTTTGCAAATTTCTCTGCATCCTCATGATATACTTCCCCATTCTCCACCCTCACCTCATGGCAGTGGGGTAACCATGGTGCCAATAACTCCCAGAGTTCCTCTGCTGGGAGGGGAAAAAGGAAGGAACAGGGTGTTGTAGTAGATGCAGGAGGTCTGCACTTCTGGCAGTATAAAACTACCATGTAAAACTACATACTTACATTGCAAAATCCTACAAGATGCAGCTCCAGTAGTTCAAGGGCAAAAGAAAGGGAGAATCCAGCAAACAATCTCATTCTTGAGCTTCAAATGTTCTTTGATATAATCAGGACAGTAGGAGTGATAGACTAGTTTGTTGGACTTGGTAAAACTGCTTTAGGAATTGAAAGTTTTTGTCAAAGAGCATCAGCTAGAGGAAGCAGAAAGGAGCAAAACCCTAACCCTCTGAATTAACATTACATATAGGTACCCACAGCATCCTTACTGATGTAGAACAAAACCAGGAAATGCAAGAATGTTAAATCCTTTGTTATGTGTTAAAAAATAATTCTTTTCGCAGGTGTATGGCAAATTATCTATCATTTCTCTGCTGATTTTTTTTCCCAGACACTCTACTTTTTTCTTTCCAATTTGCTTACTTTCTGAAGTTCACTGAAAATATATGCCCTAGTTGCTTGAAGTAACAGCACAAAAATCTTCATTAAAGGGCAAATTGAACGTGATTGTGCTACTAACGAAAGTAGTGGAATTACTTCTGGAGACTTCATCTACAGCTCACAGCACAGTAGGTCTAATGATTTCTGAAAATTCATCATTTGTGTCATTGCAAACATGCTGTAAGTGCCACACACGTGCAGTTATTACTCTGCTGAATCAATGTTGATTTGATCAGCTTACCTTTGACATCAGCATTTCATGAATTTCTTAGTCATTTCCTGATGATGACCTCACCAAACATGCTCTAAAGCGGCACTGAGCCATCTGAATGCATCCCATCCTTTCCACTGTGCAACCTTGGCCCTAAAATCTCACTCTTTTTCGCTCCAGTCTTCCTTCTCCTCCCCATTCCTTTTTGCTCTGACCCTGTGCGCTAAAATTCTGATTTCGCTGCAGTTACCAGCTTCCCTCTTAAAACAGGTATTGTCGTAGTGAAGGGAAAGGACAAACAAACCCGACAAAATCTATTTTTAGCAGATGGTCCCAATTGTACAAACTTTAGCGGGGGTTATTTCTCTCTCCCCCCCCTTTT
>VYXF01010571.1:404408-415735 GCA_013397295.1 Polioptila caerulea
CCAGCCCCAGCCCGGCCAGCGCCCCCAACACATTCTTTCCCTGGAAATATTCTGACATCACCCCGTCATACCTCCTTGCCGGCTCCTTCGTTAACTCCTTTATGCCTTGCCGCCGGCAGACAATGGGTCCTGCTGCAGGGTGGAGGAGGAGGAGGGGAGGGACGCATCTTTCCCAGGACAACCTTTTCATAAGCTGTGGACCTAAGGCAGGCGTGGATTTTAAGACTGGGTGGTGGGTGAATTTTCTGGGAGTTAGGCTGTGCGGTTTGAGATGCCACTCTCCATGACAAAAAAACGCTAAGTGAAATGCATCAGTAATGTAGGAAGATTTCTTTGGAGTTTTAAACCTGAATTCCTGGAACAAAACCATCCCTACCATAAACACAGCTTATTCAGTGACTACATTTTGCCTTGGGAAGTACATCAAAACTGCTTATAAGAACCTTTGCAAAAGTATGATGCATTTCCAGTCTCCTCCATGAAAAACTGTGGTAGGGCAACATTGGAGACAAACACAAATAACAGAACTTCCACTTGAGAATTCCTCTTTTGGGGAATACCTGAGAGCAGTGGAACAGCAACAGAGCTATACTTTTCTGCAAATGTGAAACAGACTGGTCTTCCTATTCTCGTCCTCTGGGATACATTTTGTCCTTACTGAAATGCAAAGTTAGGGCTGGCTTCAGCCTATCTTCTAGGGTAAGCAGCTAGGCTTTTCATAGTCCTTCCCAATGAACACAATAATTAATTTATTGTAACAGGATTCCTTATCCTGACTCATTTACCCTCTTAGTGAAGAAAGTTCACACTTTGGAATGTACTGTTCTAACACTTTTAAGGCTCTCGTATTGCACCTGCACCAGAGCTATCCTATCTCGTATCACTTCTCTGAGAGGTATAACGTGTGCAGGACTCATCCAGAAAGGATGGTTCCAGAAGACTTACAGAGGATCTTCCCAACGCCATAAGAGAATCACTAAAAACCATTTCTCTGTTTAAGCAATTTCAATTTCATTCTCATGATATTATAAAGTCTGGTAAGAATTCACTATCTCTGTGCCTTAAAGTTCTCTTCAAGTGGGTCCTTGACATATCCCAACAGAGTCAGGTGGGATTTAGATCCCTGAAACAGCATAAAGGCATTTTAAGATGTTTAAATGCATAATTGTAATTCCTGCTTGGAGGCTGTCTAGCCCCAGGGAAATATTAGTGTTTGCAGGATTCTTCCATTTTGTTCTAAAAGATGCCAGACCACTTGTTTTTTCTGTTCCAGGTGGAGTGGTCTGGAAAACAACCACTTCTTTAACTTACTTTGCAGATACTCCTCGGATTCACATGAGGAAATTCTTGATCCAGTCTTGGAGAAGAGGGTAAGGGAAGAACAGTATGCATTACAGACAGATCTCTTCCTATAGGACCTCATTTTGCCTTTTCTATGGCTCACTAGATAAGGAACCTGTTAAAGGTGCAGGGTTATTTCCTGTAAAACTAGCACAGATAAATGAATGAACAGCCCAGGGAATGGACAGGGCAGACACCATGAGCCTCTTCACCTCTTGAGCAATGTGTACTCACACAACTTGCATCTGACTGCAAAGCTCACCCCAGCTTGACATCACCCCGTTCAGCCCCAGCCAGCCCCAGCCCACACCACAGGCTGTGCAGGAAGCCATTGCCAAGGGAAAGGAGCAGCTCTGAGGCTTCAGGAGCAGCAGTCCTGTCTCCAGCCCCGAGCAGCAGCGGGCACCGGCTGGGAGCAGTCAGTGGAGTGTGCAGATGGCACAGTCTCAAACAGGTTTCTGACTAGATGAGCTGACAGCATTTCCACATCAGTTCATGTCAGCTGTGTAGTATCCAGTTACACTTTCTGCAGGTCTGCTGGACCGGTTTCCCAGAACAGGCTCATCCCTGCCTGGCATCTACAAGGCTGCAATCCATAACGCTACATTTTGAGGACAAAGAGGAGAGCTCATTGGAGTTGCACCTAACTGGCGAGGGAAGGCTGCAGGATGCACATTGCAAAGTGTCACCTGGCAACAGGCACAGCCAGGCCTGGACCAAATGGGACACTCACGAGCTACCAGCTACATCCCCTTCCAGAACCCACCCCCCAAGCCCAGGGAAGAAGAGTTTAGTTTGCAACCAGCAAAGGTCTTAACAAGCTGAGCAAGGTGCCCGCCTGATGTGCCAGACCAGGATCCCTGTAATATGTAGCACCAGTGTCTGTCCAGTATCCACAGTGCTCTTCTATTTCCTTAGGAAATTGCAGATTTAGGTGCAATCTTTTCTCAGTCTGAGAAATCAAACTCATATCTCACTGAAGGGGTATCAAATCTCTATATAGATGCACAGGCTCAGAAAGAAAGGTGGCAACAAGGCTGATTTTACCTCTCAGATCTTTCTTTGAAAAACAAGAAAATCCCAAGTATCTGCACTCAGTGCTTAGGCTACAGGGTCATGTTCCTTCTCTTTGGAATGCCACTGAAAGCAAATGACTGGATGTTCTGTGGCAATGCTCCAGTAAGCAAGCTCCTAGCCAGGCAGCAAGCACACTCTGGGAATAGGAGAAAACATCTTTCCACAAAGGGGTAGGAGCAGAGCCTCATAAACCTCAGGCAAATGCACTGTACAGTAGGTGTCTGTAAAGGATTAGGACACTGGCCATGTCCTACATTTAAAATTGTATGCATTTGGTTTTTTTAGAAGAAATGTTTCAGCTTTCCATGATGAGGGGTGTGAGCAAAGGGCTGTGCACTGGAGGCAGGGCTGATTCCAGGGTAGTCAGGGGTAGGTGCCTTGAGGGGCACTTCACTTTGACCCTCCCTCTCACCTTGCTGGTTATGGCATGTAGTGTGGGCTGTTTAGGGGTCTGTGGGGATGTAGAGGCAAGGCATAAGGCTCAGGACCCCACTGTGAGGAGGAGTGGCAGATGGAAAAGAGTTTCTTCCCTTAAAGACTTCAAAGAGCTTTCCTGGAATTTGTTCCTTGCCTCACCAAAGCAGCATTAAACATATGGAGCGGTGATGTTGTCGTCAATCATGATTTCATGAAGTATAGTGTATTTCTCCTTAAAGTTTTGGATTTTGTATTCTCTCCATGTTAAGGAAACAAGAAAACAAATGTCCTCAGGGTCTGGAGAATAGCTTGAAAACTGCCACCTTTCTAGTATTAATATCAGATAGCAAACAATTAATAAGTCAATGTTGAAACATACTTCCAAGTACTGTTGTTTAAAAAGCATTATAAAGATTTAATTCTGGTTTTTTTCATGTTGAGATTTTAGAGCCCGTTTCAGTTTTTGTGGCTTGTGACTACTGTCTGTTGAATAAGGGAGTTTGAGCATCCTCTGGCTTCAGCACAGCCAGAAACATTTCATAAGTCTCCCCCTTTGGAGCCAGGGAGACCCCCTTTGGAGCCAGGGAGACCCCCTTCAGGGCTGGGGAAGCCTGGAGCAGGAGAGAGAGTCTTCAGCCAGGAGAGTGATTAAGAAGGAAGTCACCTCCCAGAGTGACAGAGGCATCAGACACCGGTGTATTTTCTCTGAAGAGTTGTCCCCCTGTACCATCTGATCCCATATCCAGCCCAAGAGTTCTGTTCATCCCTACACAACCCAAATCCAAGACCCAAGCAGTCCTGGGAACAACTTGATTCTCCTTGGTGGCTCATTAGCAGCTGAAGAGGGAACCCAGTGGGAAGCAATCCAGTCCCAAGGGACGGTACTCTCCAACTCCATCTCCATGTTAATTTCCCGGCGGGCTACAGCTCCCTATTCACTCTCCCTATTCCACAAGAGTGCATTGGTTGGGGCTAGCACAGAGGTTTGGTTCCTTGTTGTGTCTCCTGTCTGCATCCTCCTCACACAGCCTGGAATCCACAGCTGGGATCCTGGCCTGTGCCAAAGCAGCTCCCTGCATCCCTGCCCTTCTCTCACTGGAGACCCTGCCTGTGCACACCAAAGACACTGCCTTGTTCTTTGCTGGGACCTGAGCACTTTATAACAACTAGTGAACATCGAGGACACGCTTTGGCTGAGCACTGCCTGGAAATAAGAGCATACTCCCTCTAATGTAATCTTCTCTGCTCCTGGACGTGCTAGCTCCAGCTCTGAGCCCCCTCCAGGGTTATTCCTGCCACCTGCCCTCTCTTGCCAGCGGGAGGGAGAGCTGTGCTGCCTGCTGGGAGGCATCAGCAGGGCCAATGCTCTCCCGTGTCCCCTGCAGGCTGTCACTGCCTGCTTGGCAGAAGGAGGTGTGCACATGCACACGCTTATGTGCACACACGTGTTCCTCTGTGTGTGTGTGTGCCAGCAGAGCCTGGGACATTGCTACTCTCTCTGTGCAGGGTGGGTCAGGATGGGGGGCATTATTCAGTCCTTCTCCTACACACTGCCATGGCAGGGAGAGAGGTGTAATCTGTGCTGGACATGGGGCGAACATGGACTATGACAATCTCCATTTTTGCCGTTTCCTGTTCCCTGGAAAAAGAGGGACAGTAAAGCCAATCCTGAACCACTGGCGATTGTATCTTGCCTTATAGCAAAGTCATGGTTTAATGGTAGCTTTTTATTGAGTCCCTCAGGTAGTTTCTTTCTGAAGGAAGGATGGGATTAAAAGCAGATTTAAAATGATCAGTTCTTCTCCAGTATTTCACTATCAATCCAGTCCTTGATCTTCAGGAAGAATCTTGTTCTGAAAAAAATATTTGCCAAAAATACAGAAAGACAAAATTTTAATTATCATGTCTCTGCCTATTTCTCATACTGCTCACTTACAAAACAACACAATGAAACGTTTCATTACCCCTTACTAGCTGCCGAGAAAATTCTGGAGTTACATTGAAACATCAAGCTTTCAGATGACTGCAACTTCTATCAAATAATTCTAAAGACAACCAAAAATGTCTCCATTAGAAACACAAAAACATTTTGTGACCGATACTCTCCTAGAAAGGTTTATTATAGTTCTAAAGTCAATTCCAGCTCTTTTTTTTTTCAGATATCTACTAAGCTGTATTGTGAGAAAAGTATAAAGAATTTTTTTTTCCACTAGATTTTTATTTTAATCATCTAAAAATCATTCTTATGGAAATGAGAAAGACAAAAAGATTCCCCAGGGACTGAGAAACTTCACTGATTTGCATCATTAACACTGAAAAGAACTTGCCTGGAAATGGCCCCTTCACGTTTTCTTTTATTTACATTTCTAGACAAACACAAAATTAATTTCAACAAGAAGGTTTCTTGTAGATTCATATCCCATTTTGATTAGTCTAGCCATTAAAACATGAATATAGCTTGCTGTGCTTTGATGGACTGATTTAGTCTTTGTTATACTGGAATTTTATAGGGTTTTTGGGGAGGGTTTTTTGGGTTTGGTTTTTTTTGTTTGTTTGTTTTGTTTTTAGTTTTTACTTCATTTATAAAGGGTTTGCAGCATGGGGATTCTAAGTGATCGTTGACTGTATTAACATTCATAATTAACACCAGTAATTATTAAGATGCTTTTGGAACAATTACCATTTGTGGCATGGAATGAGAGAAAAGTGACTTTTATTTAACAAAACTCTGGTTTCTGCTTAACGAGACTGGCCAAGCATAAGTAAAAATTTAAAAAAAACCCAGAGAACATTAAATATATATTTAAATGCAGACAAATTTCTATGACAAAGTAGTTCTTTCAAGGCTCGAATCAAAATTTTAAACAGTTTACCTTCTTTGTGTCTTCTGAAGAGTTTTACGTAACAAACTTTCAGTGTCATCACTAATAGCAGTTCATGCCAAGGATTACTTTCTTAAAACTGCTACTCAAGCCTGGTGATTTGCAGTACACTTCTTATTACAGGATACATTATGCAGAAACCCTCTGCTATGTGATGGGACATGGCAACCCTGCTGTGAGAATGCCTATCAGTGCTTCTTTTAAGGCCCTTTCTCAATTGTCAGCAAAGTATTTTTTAAGGTTAAAAGGTGTAAAATTATTCTGAAACGCTTTTCTGACCTGTCGCCTATCACTGCAAAAAGCTGTAGTTCATTTTTTTTCTAAAATTGTATTTTTAAAATGTGATATTATAAGAATAAAGCTAGTGAGAAAAATATAGTTTTATATGCTTTTCATTATATTTTTCATAATTTTTTCGGTACTGATACACATTAAGATTATGAGTCCCTTTTTTTTAGTGATTTTCTTCATTATGATTCTTACATTCCTGTGAGTCAGTTACGATGTGCAATTAATGAGAAATCAGTAATTACAATAAAAATATTTCAATTTATATTTCTGTGGATTTTCAAACAAATTCCTGAATCATATTCTCTAATGTAAAAGTCAAATGCAGGGTCATGAAGCATAATCTCATTTTACTGGTATATAAAGCTCACAAGATCTGTCATTCTTCAACGACTACCTGTACTTTGATTGAAACAACAGTGAATATCAGCAGGAAAACTAGAAGAAGGCTTCTATTCTTCAGAATGGTGGCTGGCTTTTATGGCTTTGCAAGCTGCTTAACTCTAGATTTCCCAGGCTACATGCACGATTCAAGGTCAATGATCCTATAGTTTTAAATCCTGTGCACAAGAGGTTACCATCTCCCATTGTCTGTAGCTTAAGATTTCCAATGGCAGCTGACTATTTATGTGCTGGTAAAATGCTGGAAGGTATCTGAAATCACTTTACACTGTGTTTCAAGGGCTGTTCTATAGCACAATCTTATCAGACCATACTGGAGAGCTCAGCCCTGCTGTAAAGAAGTGTCGGCCACGAAGAGCCTGATTTTCCCACCTGATATGTGATACACGCACACAATAATGTGAGCTGCAGACAGAGCCAAGAAGAGAAGTACAAATAGGTGGTGCAGCTGAAAACAGATGATGTGCTGGGTTTATGCATTGAGTTTTGTGGCCTGTAGCAGAACACCAAGGTGATTACACCCAAGAATTCTTATAGCACAGCTACAAGAAGTGACAAAAGCAATGAGAAGACACCATCATGTTGTACTCAGGTACCTGGGGGGTTTGTATCAGTCCTTTCCAACATGGACTCATCCACTTTTCCTGACAATCACCTAAGCAGTCTGAGCCTCCAGACAGGTTTTCTTCCTGTATCTTTCAATGCTGTTAATGGTGAGGTGTGCAAGTCGAGCAACTCCAGTGTACTGTGCTGGAATTACCAAAAGGCAGACTGCACATTCTGCTTCACATTGATTTTATGACATCCTCTTTATCAATTGACTGTATCTCATCAGCATAAAGTCTCATCTTAGCCTGGTTGCTGGTACCTTGATAGCCAAACAGGAGAAGTTTGCCATTCATAGACAAATAGATGACTGCACCTCATGTTTTTTTGACCACTCAAGTATAAACTGCATGTTCCCCAGCAAGAAACACTGCAGAAGTCTGGCCTGGCCCAGCATCCCTGGGGGCCCTTCATCCCTGTGTCTGTGCAGGAGAAGAGTAGGGCTTGTCTTTAGCTGGGTCCTGGGTTCAGAAGCAGGTGTTTGGGTCTCAGACATGAGAACAGAAAGTGAGATTTCCCACCCCAGCACAAAGCACAAGGCAGAGGAGCACACATGCTGTGCTCCAAGGATGTTGACTATCCAGCCAGCAGTGGGCAGAGAAGCTTGCAACATCCAGCACATACAGCCCTAAAACTCCTTCCATGGATGACTGTTTACTGCTGTGCAAGATGGATTGATTCTTTCAGACAACAAACTGGCAAATTTCTAAAACTATACCCAAAGATTTAAAATTCTATATTTAGAAGTTGCTAACAATACAAAGTGCAAATAAGATCATTGTAGTCTAGAACTAAACTCAGAAATCTTAATACTGGACAGTACCAGATGATCCAGGCACCAGGATGATCTTTTAAATTAGGTCAGAAGAAGAATGTGGTCACTGTATTTCAAAATATATATATACAAACACAAAGTAAAATAAATCTCTCAAATGGAATAGTTACTCTTTGTTTCCTCTCAGTCTTCCTACAATCATTCTGAATGCACAACAGCCTTCTCTTACTCAGCTCCTTCAAACTCTGCTTCTTCCACAGGGAGAAATTCAAGGAAGTTTTGACGTGAAACCCACCTTTGATTCTCTGTAGACACTTTGTCCTTGGAAAAGGTAATTTCATGTTGATCCTGCACATTTTTAGGAGTCTCCAGAATCCCAAGCACATCCCAGACATGAAGGTATGGAGTGGTTAATGTCATGCTAGCCAGCTCTTTGGGACCAGACCAAGACACTTTTAAAAATCACTTGGAACTTGCCAGGCTTTCTTCACAGAGGTCTTGGGTGCAGTAGAATTAATCTGTTTTAACATCTAAAATTAGTCTACCTGAAATTAAAATAAGGGTTCCTTTTATCATATTGAAAGGAAATATGTAAATCCAGAGACAGCTCACCCTAAAGTAGATACCTACAACTGGGACCTTATTCCTGGTTGAGGATGAACAATTCATAGACCTACAAAACTAAGATTTGGGAAATATTTACAGGAAGCTGCTATTGTTCTTCTGAAGTTCCACATTCAATTTCGTCTGCATCCAAATTCCAATTCCAGATAAGTGAGGAATAATAGACAAGATTACTGTCTTTATGTCATTTTAACACTATCTTTACACCTCTTTCTATGTAATAATTTCTATGACATTACCACAATGGAGATGATAGGGTAGAAGAAACCCAGAAGTCGCAATCCTCAGGACAAAGAGAATTTTGTTTTTACAATGTTTCAGAGACATTAGCCAAATACCTTCCAAAGGAGGTCCTTACGCAAAATAGGAACTATCCTAAAAATTATTCTTTTCTAAGCACCCACTGAAGCCAATGGTTGGGTTGTGCAAAAAATCTGGATTGCAGACATCTGTGGGAAGTGATGCTCCACACTGTAGAATGATGAGGAGGACCTGTGTTCACCCATTAAACCCAGAACATGGCTATGGCCATAATCCCAAATAAACAGAAATCCTGCTGTTAATTGCAGAGTCACAGGCTATGGCATTCAATTATTATCAGTAAATGCTAAGGCCATATTTTGGCCTCTGGTCATGTAAGAGTTCATAGCCCTGCAAACCAGCAGCTTGAGGGCAAGGCTGTTCTCCAAAGGTACAGCTGGAGACCATAACCCAACTGTGCCAGCTTCCCTCATGGATGGTCATGAATACCAGGGAGTATGCCAGCAGTGCTGGGAAAGCTTGCAGATTCAGCAGGATCCCTTTGCTTGTACAGCTTTCACTGCTTACTGTGCCCAGTCTAACTGAGATATTGAGTACCTGAACTCTTTCTTGCACAAAGAGAGAGAGGCCACAGATCCAGGTAGCATTTTCCAAGGCAGGGCTTTGGAAGGGAAGAAGTGTGATCTGCCCCTAAGAGTCAGCAGGGTCAGGCAGATGTGAAGAAAAGAAAGAAAGAAAGTCAGTCACATTCATCACCAGTGTGTCCAAGACAGATATATGCAACTATTGTTTCTTAATTTA
The DNA here is from genome assembly GCA_013397295.1 of Polioptila caerulea. Lineage (NCBI taxonomy): Eukaryota > Metazoa > Chordata > Aves > Passeriformes > Certhiidae > Polioptila > Polioptila caerulea. Next base: position 413,883 of record VYXF01010571.1, read on the forward strand.
GAGATGTAAATTAAATAAATAAATGTCCAAAAAAGATCAGAAATAAACAAGACCATTTTAATGTCTAAACAATGAATGTCAAAAGATAAAAAAATCCGTGGAAATATTGTGACAATATCCAGCCTTTTAAAATTATGATTGTATAATCTAAACCATCTTTTTTTGCATAGTAAAATACATTGATTTCAACTCAGTGTTTTTCATACACACTTAGTATGAATATGTTGTTCCCACTTCTTGCACAAGACAGTAAATTTTTCTGTTCACTCTGCAATATAAAATAAAGTCATTACTTTTTTTCTTCCATTTCTTCCTTTTGTAACACTGGTTTTCCATTTTCAAGGTTTCCCATACTTTTCAAAATAATCCAATATTGCTGAAAATTTTTTTGCATACTGCACTAGTGAGTAATTAAAACAAAAAACCCAGCAACTTTATGATCATTTTTTCACAAAAACCATGCACTAAAGCAGTGGACAAAGCAAAATAAATGTTTTAGCCTGCTTTTGAAACTACAGTGGTGTTACATATACATACATACATATGCATGCAAACCATATAGGCATACTTATAAAATACAAAGAAATCAAATGAGGTAATAGCACCCCCTTCTGAGAGTTAGGACCAAAGCTTATGCCCTCACTTTAAAGTAAATCGGGAGACTTTTCATCATGGTGCTACAGCTTTTTGATATGCTGCTCCTACTTCATGTTTTGTCCTACTGTGCTGCACTACAGACATGTATATACTATTTACTTGGCATTTATCTGCTCCTCACTCTGTCACTGTAAAAATTCCTTGGTTACAAGGCAGCAATTATAATTTGGAGCTAGGAAGTCTACAAAAAATTATTTTCCTCAGCTCACCTGTTCAATTATTCCATGTATAAAAAAGCTCTCAAAGTGGCTATTTTGCAGTCAAGGGACAGGTGGAGGGAGATGTGAAGGGCTGGTGTAACTCGGCAGGAACGAATTTCTCCCTTCAGCAACTCAGCTTTCCTGGGGGTGGAGCTTCATCCCTTTTGAAATGGGCACAGCCTCCTATTTCCCTTCCCTTTGCCTCCCCTAGTTTGTGGTTAGGGCAGGAAAGGACCAGGAGCCTGTCTCCCCCTTGTAGCAGCAAGGGTTTAAGGAGTGGTATCTGCAACACCTTCTGGGACCATACCCAGAGCCACTCTGGCATCACAAGGGCTACAACAAGGCTCCTCATGAGCCTCCCTTACCATGTACCTACCCCAGCAATCATGGGCTTGGTTCCTCCCTTGGCCTGGTAAAAGGTTGTCTTACCCACCAAAGAAGGGCATTTTCCACACTCTAATGGAAAAATTAGACCAGGATGATTTCCTGCCTCATCCATTCTCTTCCAACAGCAAATTTCCTTTCAAGCAGTTTCATCTCAATGGGAATGAAGACATTCTTTCCCCATATGCTCAGCACAACATGGGCTTCTTTACACACGATGGTACAGGCAGAGCTCTTGTAAGGCAGCAGAGAGCAGCCCTGTGAGCAACTCTGTCCCACCACATCAGGCTTTAGCAGCATCAGGCCAGCCCAGAGACAAAAGAAATCATACCAAATTACAGCAATCACACCAAAAACGCTCAGAGAGCAACTGAGAAATATGGCCAGGGTGAAGAATTAAAGAGAAACTGTAACAGTGCTCCTCAAATTCCCACTTCTCTTTGAGAACTGATCTGTGGTATCCCTCAGCATATGCTCCTCTGGATAAATAGTAGTTTGCATAGACAGTACAGCAAAAACTTCTACAGGGTTTACAACAAAGCAGCTAAGGGAATAGCAGAAGGTTATTTACTCTTCTCTTTTTTTTTTCTTTTTTTTTTTTTTTTTTTTGGC
>VYXF01010571.1:415740-428721 GCA_013397295.1 Polioptila caerulea
TCTTTTTTTTTTTTTTTTTTTTTTTTTTTTTTGTTTGAGCTGCAAAAGAGAGAAAGGTGCTTGATGGAAGGTGCTAGACTAAGAAAGATAGTGAAGGATGCAACTTAAAGCACAGGAATCCACATGACACTGGGCTATGTATAATTTACCATGACAAATCAGTGCTCTAGCAGAAAGAGAGTCACAGCATGTGAAGAAAAAAATTAGCGCAAGCTGAAGATAAGATAGACACCATTTTCTACTTGTCATGCTTGGAAAAAAAAAGTAAAAATTAAACCAAACAAATAGAAGAAAATTCAGTAATACTGAAAGGGAAAAAGGCTGTACCAGGACAAGTATAAAGGTATGCACCACAGAAATACAACAACAGAATACTATAATGAAAAATTTATCATCATAAGGAAAATATCGCAGCTGAAAAATTATTAAAGTGCCCAAAAATTTATGTGGTAGTGATGACTCTGATGAAAGAGCTTCCAGCAGAGTTTTTTGCAGCCCAAAACCTATAGCAAACAATATGCCAAGATAACAATGAATAAAATTACGGAAATAAGAACTTAAAAAGTAATTGCAATCTATAAAAGTGGATATACCTGAAGCCCAGATTACAGTGGTACTTAGTACTTAGTTTTGGCTCAATGTTGTTATGTGTAGGGCTTTGCCATGTAAAGAACAGCCACCAGTCCACTGAGAGAGAGTGCAAAAATGAAGGTGATTTGTGGGAAAGAGTTCAAAGCATACTTACATGCTTGGGATCTTTCAGGTCAAGGATAGCAAGCCCCCAAGCTAATGCCTACACTCCCAAAAAGACATATGCACAAATCAAGATGACCATAAATTCATACAGAAAATAAAATACAGGAACAAAAATGGACAAGCATTTGCATTTTGTTGTAGAGTTGTTTTTTTAAATGACCACTGGTAAAACAGGAGTCATGGGAAGGGTAAATGGCTTCTCCTGGGAACACAAGGGAAGTTGCAGAGAACCTCTGACCTGGAAATCCTGTGCTGAGCAGGATCATCAAGAGCAAAGAAGAGCTTTTCCTTGCTCTCTCTAGGCACTGACACTTATCCCCAGAAGGAAATTGCATTATTGTGCCTGGAAGAAGGGCACACTCAGGCCCTCCCATCGCAGCTCAACTACTGAGATCCCTGAGCTGGCCCCTTCGAGAGCCCAATTGATTCAGAGGCATTTAAGCTCCACTGCCAGCCAAGTCCATTTACTCTTTTCATCTCTAACAGCTCCTGCCCCATTCAGTCTCTGGCATGGCTGGGCACACCTGACTCTCCAACCCTTGCAGAATCAGATCTGACCTCCTGCTTCCCCCTCTGTGGCTGGGAGTCAGGGGATTACCTGGGCATTAACTGGAACCTCTCTGTGGCACCAACAGAATGTTTCATAGAACCACCTGTAAATAAAAATGGCACCTCACCAGCCACAGAAAGAATGCATTCAAACAAACAACATTATTACTTGAGGTGAGAATAAGAGACAAACCTCTTGTGTCACCAATGGTTCTTCATCTGTATGCCTAGTCCAGAAAAGTCTACTGGATTACATTTGGAGTGGAAACTAAGACAGGACTTTGAAAGACAACATAACATTCTATGATGAAATAGGCAGTTGTCATGCAAGAAAAGAGACTCTGCAATTTTTCCTTCATACTATTTTTTACATTTCTGTCACAGTTCTCTTAATCCTTTGGAACACTTGGAGGCTTAAAATTTCTGTCGACTAACTCAAAGAAAAAATGTCCATTCAGTATCAGTCATCTGACTTTTCTAGTGTTTCTTTGAAGTCACTGTCGAAGACTCACACATCTCAAAAGATGGACTTTGTGAAAAGACTTGAACCATCACAGCAAAATTAATCATAGTGGAAAGGATGCAGAGGCTAAGGACATGCCTCTCAATAAAAGTTTGAGGCTATCTATGGAAATGTAAAATATACTCTGCAAAGAACACAAAAGTGGGAAACTATTTGATAAATTATAATCCAAACAGTTATTCTGAGCAGCACAGAATTTGAAATGTTGTAGTAGTCTGCAGAAAAGTTGAGATACGGTTTGGAGCATCATCTACTATAGGGCAAACCATGTACATCTGCCTGGCAGTAAACATGATTCAAAGATTCAAAGATCAACCAACCTAAGCAGTAAGTTACAACAAATTACTTCCTTTATGGGAAAATATTAACACCATCCCAAAAAATTAAAACGAAAGTTCTATCTCAGTAGGCTAAAAAACACCTGCTTTTGAATTATAGGTGGGAATATAAATGTTACACAAACCCAAGGAACAATAAAGATGCTAAAGTGTCATACAAATGGGGTACAAATGATGGGAGTCACTGAAAGCCTGGCACAGAGCTGTCACCCCTGCAGGTGACTGTGGTGGCACCATGAAGCCAGCCCCATGGCAAATGCCCTCTTAGTGGCCACAAACTGCTGATGGAAAGAGGCAATGCAAGCCACCATCTCACTCGAGGCTGGAGAGCCATAGTCAAATGTAAGCAAGGTTACAGCAGCTTAACAAGTCTGTGTCTCCCAGCTGAGACCCAGCAGCTGGTGCAGCAGCCCAAAGGACTCTGAAATGCTCCAGCCTTCAGCAGATCAGGGCATGCTTGCTGCAGGCTGACGTTCTCAACCAAGAGCCTAAGCAGATGTGTTCTGGAGAGCATCCAAGGAACTTATACAGGAGATCAAATCCTTAGCCCTGTCTCTTGTGTGCTACCAGGTGGACAAGTAACTCAATAAAAACACTTTGTTACAAAGGAGTCCCCCGGACAGACACAAGAGGGATCGAGTCCCCGCTGGCCAGAAGGAAAGCAAGCCCACGTCTGCTGTGGGATGCTCTCATGAATCAGTGTGTGCCAGGGCCTGGGGCTCCCTCCTTACTCTGTTGATATGCTGTCACACCGAGCTGAAGTGGCTCAGTTGGATCCAGCACCTCTTGATAATCAGTGAACATAAATGTGGCGCTGAACGGAGGCACAGCATTGCCTTTTCCAGTGCTGGCAGGACTCTTCCCTGCTCCAGCCCTCTGCTCAGCATGACAGCACATCAGCAGGCCACGCTGAGAGGAGAAACAACATGAGGCACAAAGGAGCAATGCTAACAGAAGCAGGGGGATATGGCAAAGGAGAGCTGAAAGCCCATGAGCAAAGAGGAGGGCGAAGGAAGGAAAAATTAGGCTGATGAGCATCTGAATGAAGACATTCTAGGGGGAAAAAGAGCAATGTATTTCTGTGCTTGCACTTTTCCCTTTACACAGGCAAAAGCAAGAAGCAGAAATGAAGGTTTTTATACTGTTCATGATGAAATTCAGAAAGGAAATAGAAAAGAGATTCAAAGGCAGAGCTCAGAGCTCCCACTCCCAGGCTGCTAGGCCAGTAATTTTCAAGCTGTGGTCCATTGTGACTTGCACTGCCAGGCTGTGTTTACCCTGTGACTTAGTGCCAGCAGTACTGTTGGATAAGGCCTTTCAGCAGATCAGCATCAAATCCTATTTTCAAAGACTTAAAAGAAAACCAACAACAACAAAAAAACAAAAGCCTCATTAAAAAAATTTGTTCTGTTCAAAACCTTGTTGTGATATTCTATATTCTGGACAATTCCTCCACCAACGTTTAAATAAGCATATTTGGGCATTATAAGATACCCATTTTGTGTGGATTTTGTGAGCATTGTGAAATACATATGATTTCAAAGCTTATCAATTGTGCTTTGGCTAAGGATGTACATCTTGTGCATGACCATAAAGGAGACCCACACAATCTAAACAATGGCATTCAACTTGAATGAGAAGTAAATTTGAAATTACCATGGCTTTTCAGTACTCATACTCCACCCTGCTTATACATTTTGAGAGAAGCACTGCTGGGGCACTGAAGGATGCAGGCATGAAGCTCAGTATCAGCCACACAAAGCCTTGCTGATAACTTCTACTTCTGTGCCACTGTGACGTGGATACCTGCTAAGTCTCCATAAACTCCTTTGGTTCACATGAATATAAAGGAATATTTAAAAATCTAGAGAGAATGGAAATCCCTGGTCACCCTGAACACGAAAAGGGTAGTGCAAACTCTGGAAAAACCCAGGTAAATTTTTTTTCTCAAATGGCTAAACCAGAAATTAGAACAGTTGGCTCAGATTGAGTTTTACAGCTAAAATGGCAAATGACCTTTCCCTTGTCTGATGTTCTGTTCTATGACCTGTTTAACAGTTTCCTCTCTTACACTCTCTCAAGCTCAATGTTTTTATTCTATCCCTCCTAATTAACATTATGTCTTTCTCTGTTTCTCTTGCCTCTCTCATCCCAGTGATTTTGTCCCCTTGCTGGATGGGATGTCAGCCTTGGTTTCACCTCCTACCACAGTAACTGCTTTTTCCTCTAGACAGTCTCCAAGTGAGCTGATTTGTAAGGTTTATATTTATTTCTCTTTTAAATCACCTCCCAAGCCCCTCTCTGCCGCAGCAGTTACAAGAAATGAACCAATGGTAAATGGAGGGTATAAAGGACACTTGATAAAATGAAACTAGATAAACTAAAGTGTTTTGGAAGGTACATTCCTGGTTTCTTTCTCCCATATTTACCATTTACAACCCATTTCTCAGAGCAGAAATTAGAGATTAAACATAGTATTCCATCCAGTCCCAGAGTACACTGGCAAGTGCAATGCAGCGAGTACACCAATAAAGGTCACTTCAATCACCCACACAGAGACTACTGGTGGGCATATATATAGTCCTGCTATGCAATGCTGAAAGCTTTATTATGACAAAGAGTAGTCCAGGAGTAAATTACTCACCTCTTCTGAAAGGCCAGCAGTGCAATATTCTGGAGCACCCACTTGCATCAGAGAGAGGAACACCAGTGAACAGCAGGCATGATTGCTTTGCACACAGATGCGTGCCTTCAGAACTCCAGACCCCACAAGACACATCAGTAGCCAAAGAAGCCCAAATTCAAGCAAACCACCTACTTACCTTTGGAATTAAAAATTGTGACACAAAGACAGCAACAACAATTGATTTCCTATATCCATGATCAGTGGCTACATTCAGTTAACTGGGATGTTAGGGTGTTAACTGGGTGCTGAGGTAGTAGAGCACATGCAAATAAAAGGTGTTAAATATTCTGCAAGAATATTATAACTGAGAGGGCACCAGTAGAAGTCACAATGGGAATATTTTTGCCCCATTTCTGCATCTTCTGACTTTCCTGCTCCAGATGCCTTTGTCTTTTTTACAGTATCTCCTAAATGAAGAAGCAAATCATGTGTGAGTGAGCGTGCATTCCCAAGAACCCTTAGGAAAATCATAATACTATTCCAGGAATACAACTTCAGCAGGCACATGAGCTCTGTTCTCCCCTGGCTGCAGTAGTCACACTTCTGAGGCTGCACTACTTGCCTGGAACAGCAGCCACTTTCCTATCTGTCCAGCCAGCATCCTTTTGTTGATCAGTGAAGTTTTGGCATTGCAGATGTGATAAGAATAAAAACATTTAAGCAATCGGTTAATCTAACAAATATGTTAAATATAGTGAGACAATGCCCACTGCTTTCATTGGCACCAGACATAAATCTCAGAGAAAATTGCACAGATGCAATCAGAGTTGAACACGAGAAGTGTTTGGCACATTTGAGCTCTGCTACCCTGAAGATAAGACTTGAAAAAAGGACAGACTGCCTATCAATACCTTCACAGAGCACACCCTTTTGAGCTCTATAAATACATTACATTCTCACCACAATACTTTTTTTCCCCCCTAGGACTGTCTTTAAATATACATGCCCTCATTTCTACCCTGAGATTTTTTTTTAGGATCCTTCTGATAACTTTTTCCAGCTTTGAATTATTAGTCAACTACTCAATTGTAGCTAACATTTCCCAACATTACTCAAAATCCTTGCCAATACAGAAAGCTATTTATAAGAAAAATATTTCTAATAAAATATTTGTAATAAGGCAGTTGTCAGCTGTTTGCAGGTGCCCCTCACAGTCAAATCTTACTAATAAAGGGTGGGAAATAACTTCCTGAAGAAGACTGCTCTGAGATTTTCAATTAAAATGAAGCTGTTTCACACTATAATGGCTGAGTGGTGTCTCCAAATTGCACACAATGACTCTTTAGGGAATAGCTGAATTTTCCAGGCAATTTGTTTTATTAGAAACTCTCCTAAATTTTATAGACATGTGTAAAAAATAAATTTTTGAGAATAGGCTTTGTTTTCCACCTCCCATTTTTATGTTCATCTCATGACAAACCATTTTTCCAACTTGCAAATATATTTTTCTCTCATTCAAGGTAGGAGTAAGAGAATTTCTTTAAGTTAATTCAAGTAGAATTTTTAATGCATTTTAAGTAAATCCTATTCAGCTTGCCTGTGTGCTTTCCTCTCCAGAATTAAAAGTTACTCCAATTTAAAATGATTAAATAATAAAATTTAAACTTTTTGATTTTTGAATAAGAATGTACACATAAGTTTTTTAATATGATTTAGCTAATCTCCTAAAATATTAATTCACCAGATATCTTCTGAGTGATCACAACAAGATTATTCTTAGGTTGTTAAAAAATGATCAAGTGCTCGTATCAGTTCAGAGTTACAAAGACAGTTCAGTAACCTTAAACAAGGTGAGAAGCTTCAACTTCTCTTACAGCTCCAGAAACAGCCCATTGGGTGTTTCCATGCAGCACATGCCTCCATGCCTCTCTGGTTAGAAGCCAAAGGTCTTTCTATATTTGAATTGTCGCAACCACAGGATGTGAAGGAGCCAGCAATGAATGCCACCAAGTCTGCTTGAGTTTCAAGAGATGTTTGGACGATGCTCTCAGACATATACTGTGATCCTCGGGGTTATCCTGTGCAGGGCCAGAAGCTGGACTCAATGATCCTTGTAGATCCCTTCCAAATCAGGACAGTCAATGGTTCCCTGACAATTGTCTGTAACAAAAATATTATGGTTTTTTGCCTTGAAGTTGCAGTGATACTTCAATATGACTTTGTGAACTGTTGTGTGAATCTGTCAATGCCTTTGTTGGTTTTAACCCACTAAAGAATAAGTAGAGAGTAAGAAAATGCCCCAGCTCATTTTTCTCATGTTGAGCGCAGGTGTGTCTCTCTGCTCCCCCATTTAGCTGTGTACCCCAACTGTGTCCAAATCCAGGACAGGGGAGGATTGGGCTTACAGCATCCTCTTTAGCTCAGTTCCTCACTCCAGTTCTCTTGTCTTCATGGACAAAACCAAGGATCACAGACTGGAAAGAGCTGGGCTTTATCTCAGCATAATCCAGCCAATTGGGGTGCCAGAGAAGAGGATATGCTGCAGAATTATTGAGGCAAAGTCATAGATACCACCACAGGTAGGCTGAAGAAGGATTTCTCTAAATCTGATTCACACCCAATTCAGGTTCCATAGAAGACCATGACCCCAGGCATGAGAGAGCAGGTTTATAAAAACCCTTTGCAGGAGGTGGATGGAGACAGCCATTCTTTCCATAATGATATGGCTGGTAGACATGAGAAATGTGTGGGGATGAGAAAGAGATTTTGCTAAAACCAGCCAGGCCAATAGAAAGGTTGCACGCAGTGACCCCACAGGAACAAAAATCCCCCAATTGGTCAGATGATGAGGGAAAGATTGCTGTGCCATTGCTAGCTAAGCCTGAGGTAGAGAGTTTTTGGTCTCGGAGTTTGGAAGAACTTGACACAGCTCAGGAATGTAGATGAGAGTGAACATGAACACCTTCTCATGTGCCACACTTCAAAGTATGAACTGACCTTGCCTCTAAGACAAAGGTCTACACAGACCTGCAGATATATGGCAGTAGCTCTGATGTGGCTTTGGAGGCCTAGGACCATCCCAGAGGCCATGGAATGGCTTGCAGGAAGGTTTGGTTTTCTATTGAACTGATATATCTTGAGAACAAAAACCTCATGTTGATGTAGACATGTCTGCCTGATATTGACAGACTTCACAGGTGGGTTATACACTCATGAGATGACATCACAGTCTTCCCCTCCAAATATCCTTTGGGAGAACATAGTAAAGGAACAATTATCTGGCCACTTTGAAGGTATATTCTCTACACCAGCATGGAAAATGCACCATCTGAACATCCCAAACAGTCAAGAGCTGGGAAGGCTCAGAACTGACTCTAAGTCACTGGCTTGAGTTTGGTGTGAGACATTCAGAGGTGCCATTGCACTGTCCTGCCCCACAGTTCAGCTCTGGCACAGCACAAAATAATTTGTTCAGTTTTCAGAGTTGAACTGCCCTTCATTAAACCTAAAGAATTACCTTATAGGAAGGAAAGCTCCTACTCTGCTCCTCACTTGCGCAGCAGTGAAAGAACTGTTACAAGTTATCCCCAAAACACAGAGAGTTTTTTTTTTCCCATTGGTTAATGAAATATTGAAACTAGGCAGGAAATCCCCCAAAGTTTAGCACACAGTGTAAAAGCTGAAAAAATTATATTTCAAAGCTCTTATATTAGGCTGTGGGTAATGGACACAAAGTTAGCATGAGTGACAGATCCAGAACACAAGACAGGTTTAAAGTTATCCAAAAATAAACACATCTACATTGACAAGTTCAGTCAATGAAGGCTATAAAAGGCTTCAGGCTATAAAACTATTTGCTGTAATGTTGTATACTCCTATAGTACCACTGGCATCTAAATACTGTCTTTCAATTCAGCATGCCTGAATCCTGTGAGGCCAGCAGTAAAGAAGTATAGAAGAATGGACCTTAAATAATGTCAGCCTTCCCCAAAAAATTATTTTTCTCTCAGGTTTTGCCAGGTTTAGAAATCTAGACAGAGGGACCAAAACTTGGGGCAAACAAAGTTCTGAATGAAAAGAAGACAGTCTGAAACTTCTGGGGGGTTACTGGAAAAGAAATTGCAGCTTACTAACATTTTTCCACCAAATTTTAAAAATGCTGGATAAACTGTCATGCAGTCCTCAGTCCCATATTAACCTCTTTGAAATCTGGGGGCAATATTATAAATATGAGATTGGGTATGCTTAGCATGTACCATTGCACACAAGTTTTGTGAGCAGGCACAAACATGGAAGTTCATACAATAATTAAATAAACAGAAAGCAGAGTAGCTGGGAAGATTCCAAACACCTCGTCTTATTTACTTAATCACCCTGCAAACACATTTCAGATTATTCTGTTTTTATTAGTTTCATGTTAAAATGCAAATCACATACTGTAGTTTTAATGACACAATAAAATAGAAAATAATTTTTGGCATAAAGATCTACTGAATAGATTTTCCCCCCACCAAATTGGCTTGACCGATACATCCTCTGCTCACTTTTAGTTCCTTCTCCACATAGCAGCTCCTTTGGTAGGACGCCAAAGCCTGTCAATTAACAGTAAGCCTATCCCTTATGAACAGAAGCAGGGACTGTGATCATGTTCAACTAAGATCAAGGATTAGTAAATCAGCATGGCACCAGATTGCAGGCACTATTTAAACCCCACAAGCCTACAAGCCACAGCAGCAATATTATATTCCATCTGGATGTGGAGAACAAAATCTCATAGTTACAGAGGAACTCACTTTTTACCTTTCCTGTGCAGGCAATTACAAGTCAACTTAAAATGAGCCCTGATTTAATCATGCTGGCTGTCTCAAATGCCTGTTAGGAAATAACCCCATGCTGCCACCACGGGTATATCTTATCAAGGGCTTTCCATCAAATTACAAATATTTTATTACACCTACTATAAATTATAGAAGACTGCACTTGTTACAAGCAAACCAAATATTGCACCAAAGCTGGCACAAAGTTTTCTTTTTAGAGCTTGAAGAAGTGTAATGCAATCTCACCCCTTGCCTGGCACATGGGGTTGTTTTTGCTGCTTCCTGCAGAACCAGGCACACTGCACATGGTGAAACATTTCATTTACTTGATAAACAGAGTTTGAGTCCAGGGCTTTGCCAGAAAATGGCCACCCAGTACAGTGTACATCCCATGTTCCCTATAATCATTCATCCCTTCAGGGATTTTTAATTTTTTTTTCCTCCTTAAGAAAAGCATAGGTTTCTTTTTATCCCAGATCAAGTGACAAGAGAAAGAACTGAGATGTTTGCTGCAAGGGAAAATGCAAAGTCATGGGGGTCCAAGGTGATCTCATTCCACAAACCTACTGCCAAGTTGAAAACAAATGATATTATCAGAAAATGATCACAGAAAGCAAGCTTTGCTCAAAGAAAAACGGTCTTTATTAACCTCTCTTTGAAATTACCTGAAAGTGAAGTCAAAGAACAATGAGGGAGGGTGACCTGCCTCACTACTGCTGCTCCCACCAACCATCCTCAGCTGGAGCAATGCCTTGTGCAGTGCCAGACTGCTGGTATCAAAACAGTGATAGCTCTGCAGCCAGAGAACACACTTGGGCCTTTAGGCAGAGGTTTTGCTTTAACACTGTCTCCCTTGCTAAGCAATAATTTCCTATATCTGAAAATTAAAAGAGAGCTGATACTATTATTTTCAGCCTTGGTAGCTTTGACTTCCTTTTTCCTGTGACAAACATCATGTAAGGAGGGAATGAAGCCACAGCTGAGAGGTCCTAATCTAATGCCCAAGGACTGTCTTGTGAATTGAACTACATCTGTTCTATAGCAGGTACATGGGCTATTTGTACATACTGGGACCTCAGAATATGTCACTTCTTGGTCTTGATGGCTTCTGCAGCCACTTTGCCATATCATACAAGATGAAAGCTTGGCAGCAGGCAGCCCCTCTCCTCCCTCCCTGCCTCTTGTCCAGTTTCCTGGTGAAAGGCAGACATGCACCCCATGGCACTGCCCAGGCAGATGTCATTTGGCATCAGCAGAGGACCACAACAGAAGGGATGTGTGTCCAGGCATACCATGTATATTTGCTTTTCTTTGGGATTCATCTGTCCTAACCTAATAGATTTGATAGTTAAATTTCTGTCCCTAAGCTAGCCACAACTCATTGCTTGTGTAATCAGAAAAAAGAAAGAAGCATTTTGAAGGTGTGATTCATGCCATCTTAAAGCAGATGCCAAAAATATTGTCAAATTACTCTCCAATTAATATAAAGGCAGTCAGGGAGATGAGTGCACATAGACATTTATTCTGTGGATATCTAAAGACAGCAAGATACAAGTGTTAGTCTTTGCAACTCAGCAGCATGGGCCCCTTTGCTGAACACCTGGGGTTTACTGGGATGAAAGTGATTTAAAGTCATTGTCCTGTTAAGGACAACAATAAATCTGAGACTCCAAATAATATAAACTTAATATCAATTATTTACTTCATATTGCACACAGACCCTGAAACAAAAGATGGAGCCTGAAGATTTCTGCAATTCACTGCAGTACATATTAACCAGGCCCAGCTGGTTTTGACCTCTTTAACAAGTATCCCACCAAAAGCAATTAGCAAATCAGGTTTCCTCCTCCCTCAGAGTGCTCAATTCAGAAATGCCTTTTGCTCAGGACTTCCCTGTGGGCAACATGGCTATCAGCATGGATATTCAGCATCAATCATCTTTTTGCATATCTGCTGTGCAGTGTAAAGGAATTTCTTTTCTTTAAATGCTAATGAAAGAGAAGGGCTGTAAACCTCTTTATTAAAAGCATTTTAAAATATGTTGCCAGTCATCCTTCATGGAAGAGCCTTTGAAATCCTTATGCACGGCAGTGTTTCTTCTAGTGACAAGTCTAAAAAGATACTTTCTTCTATTCCCAATGATGCAGGAACAAGCTCCTTATTTATAAATACAACTTTCAGTGTAAATTTAAGTCCAAGTAGCCTAGGAACAGCCAGCATATTCTTGAGTACTTGGCTGAAAATGTCACATAAATCATGGTGCAAGTACTGAGTTTTGTTTAAGAGAATTGAGTCCCATGTCTGTCATGATAGAGGGACTATTTTAGGAGAAGAGCTTTCTTAAAAATCAGGATCTTTGATTTAATCTATATCTGAAGTTCACTAAAGAGAAAAGAGTTGCTGTGCAAATGAATTATTTCTAGTGATACTATCAGCTTTGGCCCTTTAAATTGTGCTTGCAATAATAAAATAATTTGTCTCACTTGATGCTTAAGCTACATAATTGCTCAGATGGACATTTATTGGCTTGCCTGGTGTCTCATGGTCTCTGAACAGCTAAGTAAGAGAAAGGAAATGAACAGGCTGCAGAAGTTCTGATTGTGAAACAATTGCTCTTTGGAAGTGTTACCATGCCAAGTGAAAATACAAGAACTGAATGTAATTTGGCATTGCTAGAACTTGTTAGTGCTTTTTCTTCTCTTAGCAGTATCCTCATGTGACAGGATTTGGTTATGAGGAAACTCCGAGAGCAATGCTCTATCAGGTCCGTAAGGACTTTCAAAGCCTGTCTAAAAAGAGGGAGGAGAGATGGCAAAGGGAATGGAGATCTACAGGAAAAATACAACGAAGCCTGGTGTAGCTTTCCCAGCTCCCTTTAAAGCCAAGATGTAAATGCCAAAAGCTCCTCTGTGTCCTTGAATTTTGAAACTATGAAGTAAATGTACAGAACCCTTTTTTCTACCCCAACCATGCAGAAAAACCTCTCTATTGCTGAATTCTATTTATGTGTCCCAGTAGAAGACATAAAACAAGTTTAAAAAAGCATTCATTGCCAAGTACAATGGTATTTTCAGCAGAAATTTATCGTTATATTTGTTAACTAGAGGTTGAAATAATAAATAATCACTAATGCTATCAGCTGATGGGTAACATTTTTGCCAAACAGCAAAAGCTACTAACAAACAGTACTATAGTTTCATAACAGGGGCTTTTATTCAAACAAAAAATCCCCACAGGTTTCAGGATTTTTTTTCCTGTCGATCTTCTGCTGAGCTTATCAAGCTGAGCAGTCATGGAATCAATCTCACTGAGGAGCCGCAATTTCTCCCCGATTCATGAAGCTTAAAATCACAGCTTTGGCAGCAGCCCTCC
>VYXF01010574.1:6739-22938 GCA_013397295.1 Polioptila caerulea
AGGGCTCAGTCCCAGGGGCCAGGGCTCAGTCCCAGGGGCCAGGGCTCAGTGCCCCTCCTGCCCTGTGCAGCTCACTGAGCCCCAGCCTCGTGTGGAATCCCCTTGGTTGCTGGGTGAGCCAGGGGCTGCTCCTGGTTTTGGTGACACTCAGGATAAAGCTCCAAAAGAGGACAAAGACAGGAGTTGACTTTTCCACATTTTCTCTTCAGTTTAGTGCCCGTTCCCACGATAAAAGATGGGTAAAGCTGGCAGCAGTGGGTGAGCTGGGTGTGTTCTTACCTCTGCTCTCACTTTGCTGGTGAGGTTCAGCTCATCCTCAGGTTTTTCTGTGGCAGAGGCTGAGCTGCCATGGGCTCAGTTATCATTTCAAGCAGCCTCCTTGTTTTCTTGTCAAAATAAATACAATCGTGGAGTCATTTATGTTGGAGAACTCTGAGTCCATCGAGTCCAACCCTTCCCAGCACTGCCCAGGCCACCTCTGCCCCCTGTCCCCAAGTGCCACATGCCCAGGGCTGTGAATCCCTCAGGGATGGGCACTCCAGCCCTGCCCTGGGCACTGCCAAGCCCTGACCCCCCTTTCCATGGGGAAATTCCTCCCCATGTCCAATGTCCCCATGTGCACATGACCTGAACCTCCCCTGGCACAGCTTGAAGCTGTTTCCTCTGCTCCTGTCACTCATTGCCTGAAAAAAACCCAACATTTCCTGTTCTTCTTGATTTGATCCAATTTCTATTGATTTTACACCCCCCTTTCACTTCAAGACCTCTTCCCTAACTTTTGTCTGTCAGCCCCAGGAGGATCCAACATCTTGTGCTGCCCCTTCATTAACCAGGTGTGTCCTTCAGTTTGCAGAGCTCTCCTTCAAAAAGTGCACCAAAAAATCCCTTTGCTCCATAAGCCTCTTAGACAATTTCTTGTATTTGAAGATTCTTTTTGCCTGTGATTTTTGGGTTTTGTCTGTGATTTTAAGATTCTTTTTCTCTCTGATTTTTGGAGTTTGTTTGTTTGGGTTTTTTTTTAAGAGTTTGCTAAAGTGAGGAGTGTGTTAATATTGTTGTTCCTGGGAGCTGAATCTCATTTCAATCTATCAGTAATTCCTTTTTTGCTTTTGTCCAGATGAAATCTCATTTTCTCAATTCTTCTGTTGGTTCTCCAAAATTCTACTCCCTCATTTCAGATGGGTCCATTTTGTGTCATTAATAACCATGGCTTTTGTTTGAGTTTACAATGTCATGTTATTTCTATAATTACTGCTTTTATCCTGATGATGATTTGTTTGGACTCCCTTTTGAAGGTGACCAACACCTGCTTTAGTGTTGAGTCCTCTGGGGGGTTTCCATGCCTCTCCAGTTGCCCATGGCTAATTCTTGCTCTCTTCCCACTCCAGAACAATGAAAATTTGTTGGTTCTGGAGAAAAACAAGGGAAATAATGTGGATGATTTGAGTGCTTGTGTCTGGTCCTTTGGGAAACCCCTTTGCTCTTCCAGGTTCTTCTCTCCAGGGTCAGGATTAAAAGCACAAGAGGCTGAGTTTGTGTTCAGACTCTGGAGTTTTTTGTTATTTTATCTCAGTTACACCTGAGAGTGAGTGCTGCTCCATGCTGAGTTACCAGAGCACAAATGGAGCAGAGTTCTGTCTTCAAGGTGTTTAAACCTAAATCACCCAATTATGAGATGTCAACTAATTTATTTTAACTTCTAACCCAATAACCAATCACCCATGTCCTGCACTGTGGATTTTTTCAACCAATCACACAAAATCACCCAAACTGGGGAAGGAGAGGGAGAAGGAGGAGAAGGAGAAGGAGAAGGAGAAGGAGAAGGAGAAGGAGAAGGAGAAGGACTACACCCTAAACTCTCCCTCTTGTTACATATATATTATTTTAACTCACCACCTTAAATCTAAATCTCTCACCCTGTGAGATCACACACTTCTATTCTCTCCACACTCACAATCTCATTGCTGTCACTCACTTTTGGAAGCCTTTCCAAGGCCTCAGGTCAAATGCAGTGAATCTCTGAGGATCAGTCCCTGCCAGCACAGAGATTCTCTGTGCCCAGGGTTCCAACATGGTCAGGCCTGGCATCCCTAACTCGGGATGTTCTGCAGGATAATTACCCAGGGCACAGCACCAGCTGCTTCCCCAGGAGGAGAGGCCATGCCAGGGACTGCAGGTGGGGATTCCCTGGATCCAACCAGCCTGATCAGCCTCTCTGAGGCTGGGAATGTTCTCCCTGCACTCCCATTCTCTGGTGGCAGCAGTTCTGCTTGTCCAGGTGCCTCTGTCTTGGTGTTTGGGAAACGTTCCGGGCAGCCCCAGCCCTCGCTGTGCTCCCCAGAGCTCTGGGAATCTTCTGTTCCCAACTCCTGCCAGCTGCTCCCGGGCTCCTTGCCTGGCAGGGCTGGTATCACGGGATCATCTCGTCTCTGGAACACAGCACTGAAGTCATTGTTGTTCTCAGCCTGCCCTGCTGGGGCTGGATGGCAACAGATGCTCAGGAGCAGGGAATGGGCATGGCCCGAGGCTGCCAGAGCTCCAGGAGCCTCTGGGCAGCACTGCTGGGGCTGAGGGCTGGGCTCGATGGTCCTTGTGGGGCCCTTCTAGCTCAGGATATTCCTGATTCCCTGATCCCTGTGAGTCCCTTCTCACTCAGGATATTCCTGATTCCCTGATCCCTGTGAGTCCCTTCTCACTCAGGATATTCCTGATTCCCTGATCCCTGTGAGTCCCTTCTCACTCAGGATATTCCTGATTCCCTGATCCCTGTGAGTCCCTTCTCACTCAGGATATTCCTGATTCCCTGATCCCTGTGAGTCCCTTCTCACTCAGGATATTCCATCATTCTGGGATCCCTGTGGGTCCCTTCTAGCTCAGGATATTCCTGTTTCTGGTATTGGTATTCCTGGAGGTCCCCCCACTCTGGATATTCCTGATTTAGGAATTCCTGTGGGTCCCTTCTAGCTCAACATTCCATGGTTCCAAATGCTCCTCTCAGAGTTGCTCTTCATGTCCTTTTCCTTCAGGTCCCTTCTTTCCTCCTGTGCCAGGCCCTGGTGTTATCTCTTCAGGAATGTCCCATCTCCAGTCAGAAACACTTCACAGCAGTGCTGATCCTCTGGGAATTGTAGTGGTGGCCTTTAAACCATCACTGCTGGTTCATTTTTCCAGTTTTTCCTGAGCAGGACTCTGCACTCAGGGTTTGCTCTGTGCAGACCCAGCCCCTGGCAGCTGGAACTTGAGAGGATTGAGACATCCAGGCTGATTCCTCTTCTGTGGCATTAATTCCCAAAGAATCTGGGCTGCAGATTCACCCCAAATCCTGTCTGCACAGCCACTGGCAAATTACCTTCATTATTTTCCTCCCAGCTTCACACATGTGGCCTGAAAGCAATCACATTCTCAACTCTGATTCTTTGGAATCACTTCCCACCCAGGGCTGTTTAAGGGATTTGGCATTATTTGGGATTGGGATTTATTTCTGTCTCTCTCTATTTTTATATGATCCCACCCCCAAAACAGCTGCTTAATGATATTTATCCATATAAAACATTGACACTCTTTGGATGCTTGTGCCTGGCTTCAGATTCTCTGCATTTGGGTTTGGTTGTGGCTCAGAGATGTTTTTTGGGTTTTTTTTTTATGCCTGGAATAAAAGAACACCAAGTTCTTTTATTCTGTGCATCCCTTTCCTACAGCAGGTAACATTTTCCTGTGGTTGTTTTTACCCCCCACAGGCCAAAAGCAAATGAACTCCCATGAGAGCTGGTCCTTGTCACCTGAGGAGTTGGAAATCTGGGACAGACTCTACAGGATTAAGGAAAGTGATGGCATAAAGGAACCAGTATTGCCTCGAGTTCAGTTTGAAACCTTGGAAAACCTGGAAGAGGCCCCAGTGAGTTCCAGGCAATGTTTCCTTTCCTGAAGGCTGCTGGAAATACCAGAGCTAACTCTGGGTTTGAAGGAAGTCTCTTACAAAAATGCCTTTCTGAGATTTACACGTGGGGTTTTTTGAGGTTAGGAATTTAGAAATTGGGGGTTTGAAATGGATCTTTGAGGCTGGGTCTGCAAATTAAAAGTTAGGAAGTCTCAGTGTCCATTGAGTTTTGCTCCTGTTTTTAGGTATTCCCTGCAGGATGCTGAATTCACAGAGTGCCAGGAGAGGTTTGGGTTTAAAGGGATCTTGACCCCATCTCATTCCACCCTGAGCACCTTCCCTTAGCCCAGCTTGCTCCTGATGTTTTTATTTTAGACCAGACCCAAACCTGTGTGCTAACATTTAAACCTTTCCCTGCATTTCTGTGTTTATTGCCCCTGGCAGAGAAGTTTTGCTGAACAGTTCCTTGCTGAAATCTCCTTTCCCATCCCAATTTCCCCTGCAGGAGCCCAAGGAAGGGGCAGCTCGGGAGCTCTCCCTGTCTGAGTGGAGCATTTGGCAGAACCAGCCCCTGCCCACATCCCTGGTGGCTCACTCAGATCTTTGTCACCTCTTCATCAGTGCCATGGAAATGATGGAGCTGATGAGGCACCAGCAGGTAATAAACGTGCCCAGGGACTGAATGCACAGTTAGAATAGTTTAAAAATAATGAGATTTTTAAAAAATAACCCACAATAACTGTGACATGAATTGTGTGTATTTAATCTTGTTTCTAAATGCCTCCCACTGCTGTGCTGGGATTCCTGAGCTTTTCCACAGAAACTGTTTAAAAAGTGGTTCCCTACACAGGGGAAAACCTCCAGCCTTAAATCAGTCTTGTTTTAGTGGGTTCCAGCATCAATTGGTGACAAAATGCCATTAAATAGCAGAGCTCCAAATGCCAAGGAGCAAAGCCACCAAGAGCTGCTGCAGGGGCTGGGGAGGGTTTGGTATCCCAAGGACATCAAAAGCATCCCAGAAGTCAGGCAGGAACACAGGGCAGGTTTGGGATTTATGCTTTGAGGCTCTTTGAGTTTGGTTTTTTGAACTGAAAACCAAATTGTTCCTAAGAATTAAGGGATAAGAGGAGCTAAGCCAAGCAAACATGGGTGGAACTATCTGGGAGATGGGAATTCTGTTTTCTGACAGGGGTGGACACAGGAATCCTGCTGGAAGGCACAAGGAAGAGGCTGTAGAGGTGGGTGGAGGCTTCAGAGCTTCACCACATTATTTTTCCCTCCAGCTGAGCTCCCCAAATGTTGCCTTTCAGCACGTGGAAGTTTTTTTAGGTCATCAGAAGCTGTTGCTAAGCTGCCAGGGTTTCCTGAATAATACCAGGACTAATCAAGGAGGAGAATGGAGACATTGTAGTGGAGGGTGTGAACAGAGCTGCCCTGCTCAGCAGAGCTCCTCCACCCCACCAGAGCCATCCCTGGCCCCAGCTGGGGTCACTGCAGAGGGCAGGGATGGGGACAGGGAGGGTGTCAGGAGGAGAGGAATGGCTCCAGAATGAGCAGGTGCCCCCTGAGCCTCCTTTGGTCCAGGCTGAGCCCCCCCAGCTCCCCTTGTGCCCCAGGCTGAGTTCAGCTGGGCTGGCCCAGCCTTCCCCCTGAGTGTGGCCAGCCAGAGGTGCAGGTGTGGGGCTGCCTCATTTGGGGGAGGGATCCCCACAGGGGCCCCTGGGGTGCCCAAAGTGCCCCCAGGAGCACAGGAGGTGCCACAAGGCCCAGCACTGCCCCTCTGCAGCCTCCCAGGGACAGAGTCAGCACTGACACAACTTCAGGGGCTCTTGGGCTCTTTCTTATTCTGAACCAACTGGTGCCAGTCCAGGGACACCAAAACTGTCCCACAGGAAGGGAATTGTGCTGCTCTGCTCTGCTCTGACACTCAGCTCTTGTCTGAGAGGTTCACTGGCACTCCCTGAAGGGATCCTTGCCTCCCCAGGGCACTGACAGTGTTCCCCAGGCAGGGAGTGTTCCACTGCAATTCAAAATGTTCCCCTGGAGAGGAGAAGGCTCCAGGGAGAGCTCAGAGCCCCTGGCAGGGCCTGAAGGGGCTCCAGGAGAGCTGGAGAGGGACTGGGGACAGGGGATGGAGGGACAGGACACAGGGAATGGCTTCCCATGGACAGAGGACTGGGATAGATGGGAGATTGGGAATTGAGAATTCCTGGCTGGGCTGGAATTCCCAGAGCAGCTGTGGCTGCCTGAGGCAAACTCCTTGGCTTTATCAGGTTCTTCTTCTCAGGGTCAGGATCAAAAGCACCAGAGACAGAATTCTTGTTGGGATTTGGTTGTTTATTATTCCTTATCCCAGTTCCACCTCACTGCCCGTGAGTGCTGCTCCATGCTGAGTTACCAGAGCACAAATGGAGCCCAGAGTTCTGTCCTCAAGGGCTTTGTAAGCCTAAACCACCCAATTATGAGATGCCAACTAATTTATTTTAACTTCTAACCCAATAACTCATCACCCATGTCCTGCACTGTGGATTTTTTCAACCAATCACACAAAATCACCCAAACTTGGGGAGAAGAAGAGGAAGATGACTACACCCTAAACTCTCCATCTTGTTATATTATTTTAACTCACCACCTGAAATTCTCATTTTCTCACCCTGTGAGATCACACACTTCTGTTCTCTCCACACTCACAATCTCAGTGCTGTCACTCAGTTTTGGAAGCCTTTCCAAGGCCTCAGGTCAATGCAGTGAATCTCTGAGGATCAGTCCCTGTCAGCACAGAAATCCTGAAATCCTCTGTGCCCAGGGTTCCAACAGCTGCCCCTGGATCCCTGGCAGTGCCCAAGGCCAGGTTGGACATTGGGGTTGGACACCCTGGGACAGTGGGAGGGGTCCCTGCCCATCCAGGGGTGGCTCTGGGTGGGATTTCAGGTCCCTCCCAGCCATTTCCTGACTCTGTGGTGGAAGGTTCTGCCTGGATGTGCTGTGCATGCAGGTCCCTGCTATAAATATTCCCTGGCTGATGACACCCAGCTCATCTGGCTGACGTTCATTTATGGTGCTTAATTAACAGAGGGGTTTAGCACCAACACAGGTCAAGCTCTTTCCTTAAATACCTGAGAGAGGGAACCTCAAACCACAGTTCTATTGATGATTTTCTTACTGGGGGATAAAAGAGAAAATCAGGCAAATCATTGTTGTACTGTGAATAACCAAAAGGTCTGAAAATTTCTGCTCAATTATTTCTTGGGCAGAATTTCATTCAGACATTTGTCATGACTTAATACAAGCCAGCACAGGAGGCATTTACATGGTTTTTTGGATGTTTTCTTTTAGGGAAGAAATTCACTGATGTGTGGCTTTCCTTTCCTTGTACTCATTCAGTGATTCAAGAAATATGTATTTTCTATAATAGCTTTTAAAAAGCCACTTTAAAAGCTTTTTTTTTTTTTTTTTTAATAGATGAAGTGAAAATGCTTGGCAAATAATTATATTGTATTCATATGCTCTTAAAATCTTCGAGAAGAAGTTGACCCAGTCAAAAGAAAATAAAAAAGTCAAAGAAGCCCCAAATGTGACCCCTGGAAAAGGCAGATCCAGCAAAGCCTTTAATGCCCTGGGGGCTTTATTGCTACAGCAACGCCCGTGGGGCTGGGGGGGATTTACTCCCAGGGGGATCCTTGGTGCAACAGGGGAGCAAACCAAGTTGTCCTTCTGCAAAAGAATTCCATCTCTTTAAAGGTTTTTTTTTAAAAAAAATTTAAATTAAACTGTGCTGTTTGGAAATAAGGCTGGGCAGAATATTTGTCCAGGTTTCTCAGGGAAGGAGAATTACCAGAGCTAACTGTGGCTTTGAAGGAAGTCTGTTACAAAAATGCCTCTTTTTGAGATTTACATGTGGATTTTTGCAGTTACCAGTTTAGAAATTGGAGGTTTGAAATGTTTGAGGTTGGGTCTGTAAGTAAAAAGTTAGTTCAAAATTAAAGGTTGGGTTGATAAATTAAAAATACATTAGGAAGTCTCAGTGTCCATGGAGTTCTGCTCCTGTTTTTAGGAATTCCCTGCAGGATGCTGAATTCACAGAGTGCCAGGAGAGTCTGGGATTAAAGGGATCTTAAACCCAACCCCAGGGAAGTGCCAGTGCCTTGTTTTCCCTTAGGAGATGAGGAATGCTGTATAATTCTGTATAATTCTGTAATGCTTCACTTTAGTGTCCAGAGTGGGAGGGTCACTCTGGATCTTTCCCATTTCCAAGCTGGCACTGGGAATTCAGCTTTTCACACAAAAACCAAAATAAATCCCCAAATCTTTGGGATTGGCTCAGTTTTTCACCCTCTGACTCCAAACACCTTGGGAGGGAAGCATCTCCTAAGCCCGGGGTGGCTCTGGCACTGCTGGCTCTGAAATCAGCTGCCAGTTCTTTATCAGCTGGCATCCTGCAGCTCAGAACTCCCTGCCAGCAGGGAAAACCTTCCCAGGACACTCTGGAATCCCAGGGAACCTGGAAAGGCTCCCCAAGCTTTTGGAGTTTTAAAGCAGTTGTGTTTTGGGGGGAAATTTGGTGTTTTCAGCCAGCTGGGCCTTTTTTTCTGAGGACATCCTGAGTGCAAAGTGAAAAATGGTTCAAGTAAGGACAATGAAATGGTTTTATCTGGGTGTTTTAGACCCTCAGTCCTTTTCTGAGATGTGTCAAAACTTCTGATTCCACTGAAGGTGGAAGGGTTGGTTTTGGAGGGTGAGGTGCCAGGGAGCCCCAAAATCTCAGCTCTCCCATTAAAGAAGTTCCTTTGAATTGCTGCTGATCCTGCTGCCAAATTTTCAGAGTGCAAGCAGCAACTGGGAGCAGGGCTGGGTTGTTTACCCCTGCAATTGTGAGTGGTGCTTTTCCTGGTGCTGGGCTTGTGCTCCCAGTGAGAACAGAGAAGTCACAGAGATTTGGGAATGGGGCTGGGTGGTCCTGCAGGTCCTTCCCACCCCACCTTTCCCTGAATCCCTGCCCTGAGCTTCCAGCTCTGCCGTGCCAGTGCTGAACACAAAGAGCAGGGGCAGCCAGGCAGGGGGCAGAGCATGTCCTCAGCTAATGGGGTTGTTCTTAGGGAATCCTGGGATGGTTTGGGTTGGAGGGAGCCTAAATCCCACCCAGTGCCCTGGCAGGGACCTCCCACTGTCCTAATCCTGTCCAGGGACACTGCCAGGGATGCAGGGGCAGCCACAGCTGCCCTGGGCCCCCTGATTTATTAACTCATGTTGTTGAACATTCACCTCTTCAGCCTCTTTATTGACCCTGTTCCCATATTTGCCAGGGCACATATCCTGGATTTTGTGACCATCTTTCTTTTTAGGGCTGTTTGGCTGTTTTGACTGGGTAGCAAAAAGCAAAACCCAGCAGGAGGAGCAGCTCCCCCAGTGATGTGATGGCATTAGGGAGAGAATGAGCTCAGCTGGGTAGAAGGAATTTGGGGGTTCTGTGTCCCTTGGGCTTCTCCCATGGCTCAACGAAATAAATTCTTAAAGATCCTCTCATGCAATACACCTGAACCTCCAAAGGCAAGGTTTTGACAGTGCTTCCTCCCCTGAGGGGTGTTGTGGGCAGGGAGCAGTGGTGGAGCAGGGATTGATTGTCCTGCTCATCAACCAGTTCCTGGCATGGCTGTTGTGAGCTCAGGGAGGGAGCAGACCTGGGAGTGCTTTGGGGAAAGGATGGAAAAGACAAGCAGAGAAAATCCCTGCAGTCACAGAAAGGTTTGGGTTGGAAAGGAGCTGAAAGCTGTTCCAGGGCCCTGGAGGAGAGGGGGGACTGGGGAGGGTTTGAGGGGCAGCAGCTGCCTGGCCAGAGCACAGCAAAGGGGGAATTCTGCATGTTTTCCCTCAGCCTTGCAGTTAAAGGAGTTGTCATTGTTTAAAATCCACATTTTAGCTGTCTACAGATTTATCTTTAATTTTCAAATAGCAACATCAGCAGGGTTTCATCAGGCAGATGAATCTTGTTAGGAAATGTGCATCCAAAGCAGCTTATGTGGAGAGAGGGGGTAATTCCAGTTTTGGTACTTGATGCCTTAAATTTAAATACTGCAAAACAGAATGGGTATAACGAGACATATATTTACATATTAAAAATAACATTTTTAATGTGCTAAGTTTACTTTTTCATTCCTCTTTTCTATGCTAAAATGGGTTTTGTTTCTTTGAAGTGAATCAGTGACTCCAGGCAGGGTCATTGATTGAGCACAATAATCTCAGAGTGATGCTGCTTTCCTGCTCCTGACCTATTTTCGGAGGGGCTGGTACACCCTGGAACTCTCTGGGTTACAGGGGAGCTGAGCAGGGAATCCAAGGTTCCACAAGTTGTGCACGTTCAGGCCAAAGTGTGCTAATTCCAGATCTGCCCTTTCCCTGCCCGGGCTGGCACAGGGCATTCTGTTCAGGAGAAAGTGTTTGCAGTGCCCTGCAAGTGGGGCAGTTACACAACCCCTGGAGCCCAAAGCAGGTTACTGAGCTCTGGCCTAGATGCTAAATTGGGCTGCTGGGCTGCTCCTGGCCCCAGCAGCACTGCCAGCCTCCAGCAGGGATGTGCAGGGGCCTGGGGACATTCCTGGGAAAACTCCTCCCTGATCCTGCTGCCTGTGGTAGAATCCCACAATCCCAGACTGGTTTGGGTGGGAAGGGACCTTAAATCCCATCCCAAATTCCCATCCCAAATTCCCATTCCAAATTCCCATTCCAAATTCCCATCCCATTATTCCATCCCATCTCGTATTCCCATCCCATTATCCCATCCCATCCCATATTCCCATCCCATATTCCCATCCCATATTCCCACCCCATATTCCCATCCCATATTCCCATCCCAATATCTCATCCCATTATCCCATCCCATTATCCCATCCCATATTCCCATCCCATCCCATATTCCCATCCCATATTCCCATCTCATATTCCCATCCCATATTCCCATCCCATATTCCCATCCCATATTCCCACCCCATATTCCCATCCCATTATCCCATCCCAGGATCCCATCCCACCCTGCCATGGGCACCCCTCCCACTGTCCCAGGCTGCTCCCAGCCCCATCCAACCTGTCCTGGCACATTCCCAGGGATCCAGGGGCAGCCACAGCTGCTCTGGGAAACTCAATTGGTTTGGGGTTTGTAGGGTTTAGGGGTTGTATTTGAGTAGTTTGGGATTTGTAGGTTTTGGGGTTGTACTTTGATTAATTTTAGGTTTGCAGGTTTTGGGGGTTGTGTTTTGATTGGGTTTGGGAGTTGGAGTTGGGAGGGTTTGGGGGTTTAGTTTGAGTTTTGGAGGTTTTGGAGGCTGTATTTTGGTTGGGTTTGGGTTGTAGATTTTGGGAGTTGTGGTTTGATTTGGCTTGGGTTTGGAGGGTTTAGGGTTGTATTTTGTTTGGGTTTGTAGATTTTGGGGTTGTACTTTGATTAATTTTAGGTTTGCAGGTTTTGGGGGTTGTATTTTGATTGGATCTGGGGTTTGTAGTTGGAGTTTGGAGGTTTGGGGGCTTGTAGTTTTTGTTTGGGTTTGTAGGCTTTGGGGTTGTTTGATGAGTTTGAGGTTTGTAGGCTATGGGGTTTGTACTGTGGTCAATTTTGGGTTTGTAGGTTTTGGGGGTTGGAGTTTGGAGGGTTTGAGGTTGTAATTTGAGTTTTGGATTTGTAAGTTTGGGAGGTTGTAGTTTCCTGGGTTTGTGGTTTGTAGGTTTGAGGTTTGTAGTTGGATGAGTTTGGGCTTTGTGAGCTTTGGGGATTGTAATTTGATTGGTTTTGAGTTTATGGGGTTTGAGGGTTTGAAGCTTGGTTAGTTTTGGGTTTGAGGTTGTACTTTGGTTGGGTTTGTAGGTTTTGGGGTTGTACTTGGGTTAGTTTTGGGTTGTGGGTCAATATTAGGCCCACATGATCAGTGCTGCACTCTGGGAACTGCGTGGGGTGGGCAGGGCAGCACCTCCCCCTGTCTCACTGTGTTCAGTGGCTTGGCAGCTAATTAATCCTTAATCCAATTAATTTCTGTCTTGTTTGTGCAGTGCTGAAGTGCTGAATTGAGGCCTTGTGCAAGGGGCAGTCGTTCCTGAGATAACCCCAGCAGACCCTTCTCAGCCCCGGTGCTAAACCCCCTCTGCCCAGGGGCACCTGGGCACTGAACTGGAACCAGCTTTGTTGTTCCTCTTGGAGTTCAGACAAAGAAATCTTGGCTTGAGCCTCTGTTCTGACCAGGCTGGAGGGCAAGGAATTATTTTCAACCTGCCCGATCAAACTCATCCTTTAACCCTTTTGTGACAATCCTTTTCCTGGCTGTTTCTGTTCAGCCTCCTCCTGATGCAGCTGGTGTAGTCTGGGGATCTTTAGCTAAAAAATCCAGACTTGGAGTTTCTTTGGGTCTCTTTACAAATGGATGGTTTAAGCATCAGCATCTGTGTGAAATTGGTGTTGAAATGATGATGATTAATGACAAAATGTGTTAATAGTGCCCAGTTTGCTTTGCCTGCTGCAACAAGAGAGGATCCCCAATCCTGTTAGGGATCAGTGTTCAAATTCCTGGAGGATCCAGGCTTTGGATCCTGCTTCCTGAAATACCTTCATGGAAGCCAATCTCTAATTATAAAGTCATTTTTCTCACCCTCTTTAAAGGTACCTCTTGTAATTTCAGGGATTAAGGAATGCAGGGATTCATCTGCCTGAACTACCAAAAAATAATTCAGTTCAGATCCTCCATGTCCTGGTGCACTGTGCTTTTCCCAAGTGTGTGTTTAACAGAGCTGGTTGCCTTTTGAACAGCAGATTTATGGACAAGCATGAAAAATTAATTCAGATTCTGTGGGAAGTTCTTCAGGAGAACAAAACCTTGTTTTAAATCTGGCTGTGAGCAGCCCTGGGGGTGTCTCTGGTAACCACTGCCCTGTGTCCACAGGGAGCCTGCAGCTATGAACGGGAGCTCCAGCCTCACCTGTGCATGGAGGATGTGAACGTCCCAGGGAACAGAAGGAACATCCCGGAGAACAAAAGGAACATCCTGGAGAACAAAAGGAACATCCCAGGGAACAAAAGGCGTCTCTCCGATCTGAGAGGTCCCAGGAAAGACCCGGCAAAACCAAAGCCAAAACCATTCCCAGCTGACCCGGGTGATAATGGGAGTGAGTTCTTTAGCACCTTCAAAATAACCAAAGCCAAGGCTCCCAGAAGAGCTCCTGGACTCCATGAGGATGTGCCCGTGTTGCCTCAGGATGCTCCAGCCTCTCCCTCAGGAGCCAGGCTGGCTGTGGCTGCACACGCTGCCCCGGGCAGTGACAAGGACGAGGGGCTGGAGGTGACATTTGATTTAAATGCATGTATTGACCTGTGTGACAACAGTGACAGCCCTGAGAGCCCTGCCAGCCCAGCAGGGCAGGAAAACAGCCCTGCAGGTGAAGCAGGGAGGGTCCACGGGGATTCAGGCTATGAGACATCTCCCCTGGCCTCGGACCTGTTCTATCTCCCTGAATCCTGCAGGGATGCCCTCAGGCTCCTGGCACCACCCCAGGAGCCCCCGGGGCTGGAACAAACGTTTTCCCGGGTGCAAAGGCTTTTGTCCCAGTGCCCTCCCTCTGGGGATGAGCTGGAGCGTTTGGAGAGCCTGATGAGAGATGAAGGAACAAGATCTCCTTCCCCAAAAGTTCTCCCCGATGGTCCCTCAGGGGCACTGCAGGACAGCGTCTCCCCTGCGGCCCCAAAAACTGATCCTCCACTGCTGCTCCTGGAAAACCCCAAAGTGACAGTGCCCAGGGAATTCTGTGCCTCGGGAAGTGCCCCTTTGTCCCAAACTGTCTCCCCTACCGAGGCTGCTGCTGTTGAGGAGGAGCAGCTCTGGAGTGACAGCTTTGATGGCCTCTTTGACAGCGAGGAGGAATTCCCTGAAATCCCAAACCACGCTCCCAGCATCAGCCCCCCCCTGCCAAAGGAGCCTCCCCAGGACACAGGAGGGGCTGCCCCGGAGGGTCCTGGGGAGGAGCAGAGCCTCCATTTGTTTGAGGAGGAGGCTGGTGAGGGCATGGGCAGCCCCGTGAGCCCCGAGCCTGCAGCCAGGGCAGGGCCAGCTGGGACCATCCCTGGGACACAGCGGGAGCCAGGCAGGGAACAGCCCTGGGGGAGCCTCCCCCAGCCCTGCAGGGAGCAATCCATGGCAACACCAGGGGTGGATGATCCCTACGACTGCTCCCAGGACCTGTTCTCTGTCACCTTCGACCTGGGCTTCTCCATCGAGGACAGTGGGGAGGAAACCTCTGAGGAGGGCTGGAATGCTGATAACCCCAAAGAGAATGGGGCTCAATCCTCTGAGGGTGCAAAAGGATCTCTGGGTGATGGCTCCAGGCTGGAAACCTCTCCAGGATGGGACTGCAGGAGGCTTCAGAGAAGGGACATGTCCACCCCCTTGTCATTCCGGAGCAGGGGCAGGAGGGACAGGGAAGGGACCAGAGCTGCTCCTGGTGCAGGGCCTGTCCTCAGCTCGGGAGGCAGCAGAACAGGAAGGGAACCCCCCGAACCTTGGCCTTCAGCCCTTCTGACCCCAACGAGCAGGAAGGGTGAGAACATCAAAGCTGCCAAAAGAATTCCTCTGAAAGTCTTCTCGAATGCCAGGGAGCAAATTCCAGAGGTGCCTTCTGGAGATCAAGTCAAAGCAAGCCCATGGAGGCAGAACTTTGGGAGATCAGCCATGGATTCCCCTTCAGGAAGGACAGAAGGCCTGGAAGACACCAAACTCCGTGGATCCCCTGGGTCTCCTGCTGCAGGTAGGGGGTTTGGTGGGACAGGGGTTAGACCTTCCTGGCTGGGCAATGGGATCCAGTGTCTTTGGGATCCCCACTGTGCTTTTCTGACTGAGGTGGGAAAGTTGAAGGGAAGAGGAATAATGGCTGTGATGCTGGAATTTGGGTCAATGAGGGGGCATTCCCTGTGTCCTGTCCCTCCATCCCCTGTCCCCAGTCCCTCTCCAGCTCTCCTGGAGCCCCTTCAGGGGCTCTGAGCTCTCCCTGGAGCCTTCTCCCCTCCAGGGGAACATTCCCAGCTCTCCCAGCCTGGCTCCAGCCCTGCAGCAGCTCCGTGGCCTCTCTGGCAGTGACATTTGCAGGCCCCACTCGGTGCTGTCCCAGGGTTTGTGTCACAGAGTGCTGCCACAGCTCTGGCTCTTGCTCAGCTTTGAACAGCTCCTTCCCTTGCTGGCCAGCCTCCCTTCCCTTTTTCTGCCCCTGTGCTGCCTGGGGTAATCACTTCCCCCGGGGCTCTCCAGGGAAGCAGGATTTATTGTCCATCCCAGCTGGAGATGATCTCTTTTGATTAACAAGGCTGAAGAGAACAATATTTGCCCTGCAGATCAATAAATAATCTCCTTTGGAGGTGCTTTTCTGAGCCAGGCAGAGTTTGATTGCTCAGCTGTAACAAAATTGTGTTGGGAACTGTGCAATTCTGGTGAATGTTGTTTATTCTGTTTTCTGCAGGACCCAGCAGTGACAGCGAGGAAGAGATCGTTTTCCAGAGAAAAAACAAGAGAAAAAAGAATGTTTTGAAATCTCCTGATGTGAGTTTTAGAGAAAAAAAACAAATAGACAAGAGAAGCAAAATGACCATGTAAGCAGCAGCCCAGCAATGCTCTGTGCTCTGATGTTCTTTGTGCTCCCACAGGGGATGGGTGACAGCGACCTGGAGTGTCCAGCACAGCTCCGCAGGAAACGCCGGCGTGCCCTGGTCAGCAATGGCACAGGGAAATTCGGGAAACTCCTCCCTGCTTCCCTTCAGATCCTCCCCAGGGCCTCACAGATCTCAGGGTCCCGCAGTGGTTTGGGGTGGGGGGAGGTTAAACCCCACCCGTTCCCACCCTGGATGGGCAGGGACACCTCCCACTGCCCCGGGCTGCTCCAAGCCCAGTGTCCAACCTGGCCTTGGATTGGAGCTTCCGTGACTTTGGAGTTGTTGTTTGGCAGTGAAACATTGTAAAATCCAGGAGGGGTGAACTAACCTGTGTGCCACAAAGCCTTGAGCCAAAAAAAATCCCACATTCATGGCACATTTGGCCTGATTTTTCTCCCAAGTCCCATTTTCCCAGGGAGGTGTCCGTGCCCGTGGCCCTGGAGGAGCTCAGGTCCCCTGTGGCCTGGGGCTGTGTGGAGCTGTCTTGGTGTCCCTGTTGCAGTCAGACTCGGGCAGTGAGGACGGGGGGCACTGCCAGGGGGGCAGGAGCAGCCCCAGGCCCCGGGCGGGAGCGGCCAAACGGCAGCGGCGCGGCAGCGATGGCAGAGCCCAGGTGGGGGACATGGCACAGGGCACAGGGGGGGACATGGCACA